>CM058044.1:67749205-67817336 GCA_030169165.1 Centaurea solstitialis | reverse complement strand
AATTGAATTATTAATGAACCAACTTGCTAACTGATCCCATTCACTCTGCTTCCTACCATATATGGACACCCTATACTCAGCCACCTGGAAGAAAAAAAGCATAATGTTAAACTTGGCCCAAACTTCTCTAATATCAAATCCATTGATGTACTCAAATACAACACTGTAATGTGTAGGAATATATAGATGCTTCATTTGAGCTAAAAATACATTAGTAAGAAATGCTAGAATACTAGCATGGTATGAACCATATGAAGCCTTCAGTGCACATCAAAAAAAAACTTTTCAGCATTTTCAGCAATCATACCTGGTATTTACTTGCATCAAGATCTGATAGAACTTGCTTCGTCAACTCTCCCAGGAAACGACCTGAGATCACGACGATATATATTTGTTTATATAAAAGATTTTTATAGATATAAAGTGCAGTGACAATGAAGAATACATTACAGGTGAAAGGATATGTTTATAGAGTATATCTAATTTTATAATGTTCAGTATTAATTAATTATACATTCCTTATTGCTTCATCACCTATCTTTTTTAATCTTTTTTACAACAAACAGACCTTGAATCAAATTGTCTTGCTTTAAGAAGATTTCTCTGAGTCTACTCTGACCACAAGGATTGTACTTGAGATTGAATTTGTCAAACCGGTGAAATGTACTCTTATCCGCATGCACATCCAGTAAGTCAACATTAAGATCATACCTGAAATCAAGTTCTAGTCATGAGATAAGAGACTTTATGAGGTAACAAAGATATAAACAGTTTACTACTAACCCGGTTAAGTCCAAGCTCTCAAAAACTTCTTTCAGTGTAAGATACTGTCCATCACGAAATATGACAACCTGCAAGATGCATAGAACCCACAGCCACAGAACATAACTTAATAAGATGATAACTATGTTATTGACCACAACAAAATAAATTTTAAATTCAGAGACAAGTAGATGAGTCATGAGTGAAACAATTTCGATAAAGTGTTGTTTGTTTTTTAAGTGATGCTGAACACTGAATCTGTTTCCACTTCGAATTTTTAGTGGTGGTGCTGAAGACTAAAACTGAATCTTATAAGACTGATTGTTTTTTTGAAAACTGTCAAACATCTGAATCAGATTATTAAGGTACTATTTTATTAAAAGCATTATTCATAACAACTAAAATCAACTGAAATGAACAATCCAAATTAATTAATGAATTTATAGAACAATCCAGCAGCTTAATGAGCTTTACAGAACAATCCAAACAAGTCCAAGCTTAATGAACAATCCAAAAAAGTCCATGCTTAATGAAATAGTGAAAAAGTGAACAAAAAGTGGCTACGCTATCATTTTCTTAAGTGGTTATTAAGTGATAAGTGGCACTTATCACTTAAAAAAACAAACATTCTTATTGGGAAAACCACTGACCAAATAAGTGGTTATACCCCAATAAGTTCTAATTAAGTGATAAGCCCAAAAAACAAACAGCCCCTAACTATGAACAGTATGAAGAGCGTACCTCATCAGGTTCTTTCTTTAACTTGGACTTAATGAAACGCAGAAGGTGTTTTTGGTTCATGCAAGCAGAATGATGCACATGGGTGTCGACTTTTCTGATATTATAGAAATCACGATGGGGTGCACCCTTTTGAGCTAGAAACTCGCTATCTGCATTCACTAACAGATGAAGACGGAATTTCTGCACGGTATTCAGTATAAGGCAACAATGATAAAAATCAAACAAAATCAAACGCAGGAACAAACTTCTACGAAAATATCAGAAAACATCACCTCTTCGAGAAATCTTAGCCGATGATAACACGCAGAGCGAACATTTCCAACAGAGATTATTTTGAGAATGTGATGCATGTCAGTGAAAAAGGTTGTCGCACTTGCAACAGGGAAGAGATCAACTGAATCTGAAATTTGAAAAAATAAATCATCTGCTTAAGTAATCCTAATTGTAATTGATCATCTTTGTTTGTTTGTTAGGCTTACGGCTTACCATTTTCACTAGCGTAAACATGTACAACTCCATTTTCCATCCTGAAGTGGTGCTGCTTGCAATTAAGAGAAAAGATGATAAATCACGCAGAAATAATAAATTAATGATGACTTATAGTTAACTGCCTGAGGAATTAGAAGAGCTAGAGATCAACTTACTTTAGTTGTTTCAACAGGTACAAATCGAAATGGGTCTTTTCTAATATCAGATAAACAAGAGTCTCCAGCATGTGTTTGTGTCCATGGAACATTTTTTTCTCTGAAGACATATTTTTCTCGCAAGTCTAAGCATTCACGTATCATTTTCCTTACCTCCTCCTCTTCAAGATTTAACGACTCTGGATACAGAAAGATAGTTGAAGAAGTTGATAACTTGATATTGTATTATATAGGTATGAAAACCATAAAATTTGGCATGCTAGCACACAAAATGCTTTCTAGTAAAAAAGATTTTTAAACTAGTATGTGAGAAGCACTAGAGCACACAAAATCTACTTCAAAGAATTAAAAAGGGAAAAGGGTAAGAGGAAAACAACTGATCTATTCATTCCTATGACTAAGCTGGATATGATTTAGCTACTTATTCACAAAATAGACATCCTAAACATGCCAAATACATGCTAAGAGAACATTCAAACAAAATAGACATCCTAAACATGCCAAAACAACTTTGAAACTATAACATTCATGGAGGCTGGAGAATTGGTAAAGTTGGATAACTAATAATAGATGCAGAACTTTCTTAGTAACGTAATACTTTAAAAGAACAAAGATAAAAGACAACATCTTTTAACAGAGGTGCTGAAATAAAGCTCGAAAACAAGATAAGGAAAAGAAATAACGGTTCAATAGATCAACTTGAGATTGGAAACAGCAATCCCGCTGGCAATGGAGCAGGACTACTATTAGACACAGAGACCATTTAAGAACAATACAGATCTTGATTCATGAAAAAGCTTAATGTAACAGAGTCAAGAATGTTAGAAAGAGGCTGAGTACCTTTCATCACAGTTGTTTGTGGTAAAATGAAGTTCTGATCATTGACTGGGATGTTCTCTGAAGAGAGTTCCACCTTCTCACTGCCGTGATCTACGGTTGAGTTAATTTCTTTTGCAATTTTCCTATTAAAATTATCGTTCCCATTCTCAGCTTGTGACAGAATCATAGACATACTCTGTATGTCCGAGTATATATCCTGAAATAAGATAAGTGGTGGTTAAATGGTAAAAGAGCTTCTTAATCAGATCTACATAAAATATTTGAGGTGAAAGAAAATCACAACATTAAGATGTTATATTATATAGTTTGATTGCTTTTATTATTTACGACACAGCTAAGCAAATAACAAGTATCTGCATGGCAAAGTAAGAATATTGCTTATGTAAAAGGACAAATCCATTATAAATTACCTGTGCAGAAGAGTTTATGCCCTCATCAAAATATTGACTATCCTCCCCGACAGCAGCCTCGGTTCCATCATCGTCAGAATCATCAGCACCATCATATGCATAACTACCAGGGGATCTTGGTGTATGAATTCTACCGAAAGAACCCACCCTCATCTTGGAGTTTGATTGATTATCATGATGATGTTCTCCTGCAAAACAAAAGTGAATACTTCACTTAAATCCTTCTGAGCACATTCAAGACATATTACTATAAATATCCTGTGGTCCTCTCATGACCTGGAGGCCATTACATTAAGGTTGTGTTTGGCAAACTAGCAGATAGCTGATAAGCTAGCAAGTAGCTGATAAGCTAGCTTATGAATAAATTGTGTTGGGCAAAAACTAGCTAATATAAGTATGTAAAATGACCAAAAAGGGTATCTTGGAATATAATAACTAATGTTAACAAGGGTATAATAGGAAAGGTACAAAAAGCTACTAAAACGCTACTCCAACCGGCGTTTCAATAAGCTAGGTTATTTTCGCCAAAAACAGCCTAAGTATCAGTTCATTCCATTTGCTCTCATTTCTCCTTACAGTTTGCAGGACTTTACTATAACTTTATCAATCATTTTATCCTAATGTTCTAAAATAGCCTTCTATTGGAGTACAAAACAATAAATCCACTTCTTCTTTTCTCTAACAGAAAAGTGGTCCAAAAAGACTAAAATCCTTCTTAAAACAGTGTCAGATACCTAGAAACTAAAAGTAATTACATACAAATCAACACAGCTATCACAAACATTACAGCTTAATAACATAACTCAAATACAAATTCAATAACATACAAAAAACAAATAATACATCCAATCCACATACCTTGTCTTTGATTCATCCTTAGAGGTGGCAAGTTATCAGAAACTAGCTTCTCCAAAGATCCAAACGACACCGGTTTACCTACTTTCTCACTCATCCATTCATTAGCCAACCCTACGTTCGGCAACGAGCACGACATACCATAAGCACGATTGTTCATCACATACTCACCACCACCACCACCACCATCATCATCATCATCTTCATCGAGGTAACTTCTGTTATCAGCATCGATATCGATATCAATATCTCCTCCATCTTCGTATCGAGAGAAATCATTTCTACTACTACTACGATCGGGAAGAAGAGGACGACGACGACGGAGGTGAATGAGGCGGTCGATGACCTGATCGACGCTGCGCTTGTGTATGTAGAAAGCTGAGATCGCCATAACTGAAGCTCCGAATAGAGTAGCTAGTGCGAAGTGAACAGGAGACAATGGAGATGGAGCTGGTGATGAATCCATTTTTGGTGAAGTGTGTGTGTGTGTGTGTGTTACAGGGTTTTGACTGAGGGTTTTATGAGGATGAAGAAGATGTTTGTTTGTTGGAGGAGAAATAACGTGTCTTTTAGTGAATGGGCCTCTACGTATATAAATAAATATGGACTTCTTTTCTGGCCCAAATGCATCTAATGATAAATTCTAAAAAGTTGATAATAAAATCTATCCAATTACAAAAAAGGACTTTAGAAAGTCGATAGTACAAATAAAAGCTAACATTTTGGGCTTCTTCGACCCGACCGTTTTTTTTTCCTGATAAAAGGTTGATAGTGGTATCTCAGCCACTCTATAATCCTTTGTTAATTTTGTAATGTGGGATATATCTGAGGCATTCAGAGATGGCTATGGGGGGTTTTGAACTCGAATCTAGGCCTATTCAATTTTGTATAAATACTATCCTCACTCGTTTACCAAGTGAGTTGTGTGTCATTATTAGAACTAGTGAAAATGGACCGCCCACGAGGAAAATGGGTTGTGTTATGTAAGTGTGCAGGTAGGACCCAGTATAAAGGGGTCTACATTTATGAGAGTGGATCAAATGTCTAAGGAGGTCCATATAACAACACCCTTTAAAAAATCCGATTTCATACCACATAAGTTAATAAGTACTTTTACAAAAAAAAAAACAAAAGTTGTTCTAAATAAACAATCTCAAACACCCCTTGATGTAACTGGTTTGGTTAGGTTTTGACCAAAAACACTTGGTGTGTTATCTATGTACAAAGCCTGGTTCCTATAACCACTCTTGGGCAGGGATCAAATCAATTCCACGTTTTCTTTTATCAAAAATTCATTTTAAACATATAAAAGATCTTGTCTGAAGAAAAACATTTCAATATTTTATTAAAATATATTTTAAGATCATTATTTAGGTCATCTAATATACATTCTAAATCTTTTTTACATAAATGTAATAAACATTTTTATAATTAGGATTTTTGTAGTGTAGAACTAAAACACTTAAAAAAAATTATTAAATGAACTTTTGATCAAAAAACACTTAAAAGTTTTGTTGGCAATGGATGTCACGTGTTCCTCATTAATTAGCAAAAGATATTGTTTGTGGCCAATCCCTCGCTAATATGTCGCTATCCAGCAACCCCTCCCCCTCTCTTCATCTCCTTCAATGTGTGAAATCCAACAATGCATGTAATCCACATGTGTGTGTGTGTTGTAGTATGTGTGAATGTAGGTGACCCGTGTGTGTTGGGGGGTCACAATGATTGTGGTTTCACGATGAAACCAATTCTCCTGCCTATGACATGTGATACCTATGTGTGTGTATATATAGAGAGAGACAAGGGGGAATAATTTGTAAACCAACAAAAAAGTATGAACTATGTATACCAATCTACACCATTGAAAATGTAACCACCTCCATCTGAATTGTTGATTGTTTAATCATGTGGTATAGATTGATTTACATGATTTATACTCTTTTAAAGGTTTACAAATGAGATGGACTCTTTCTTTCGTTCTCTCTCTCACTCACTCTCTCTCTCTCTATATATATATATATATAGATAGACAGATAGAGAGAGAGAGAGAGAGAGAGAGAGAGAGAGAGAAATGGATAAATATTAGGATGAGATGCACCAGATCAAATCTCTTTTAAGCCCAATTCATAGGATGGTATTTGAATAAAAGTGATCAACGGTTTTAAATCACTTATCACCAAAAATGACACTTCTTACATAATCTCATGCCTATATATAAAAGTATATAAATTACATGTAACTTTATATATATACACACAAATTTAATTGAACTTTGCTTTTAGATCTCCAAAATAATTAGTGTTTTAACGACATAATTAGATATACTTGTAGATTTGGTAAAACGTATAAACTGTTAGGATTGTGTGCGAGACAGTAACAGGGTTACAGTATCCAATGTTATAAGACACTAGTAGGTCACACCGCTGCACGCCAAAATGAGAATTTTGTGTATAAGGATTAAGGAGAGAAGAAAATAAATAATTAGTTAATTATTTATTAGGTTAATTAATTAGTTAAATTAATTAATTATTTAAGAAAATAATTGAGAAGATAATTATAAGGAATAATTATCGGATAACAATCACTGCCTTATTCATCTGAATAAATAAAGGCTTGGGGTTGTCTTATTAGTGAAGTTTTCCCTCTCAAGAAATTATTCTCCCTCTCTCTCTCTCTCTCTCCCCTTAACGCCGCCGTCGGCCTCCCATACACAACCGATCGGAGTTTTGCTTTTCCAATCGTGGTGGTCTAGCAACCGTCTCGCGTGGTGTCAGTAGCGGTGTATCCCCTACAAGCTTTCCGGAGAACTAATCGCCTAAAGGTAAACCTTAAAAACCATCTTAATTGTGTCTGTAAGGTTTAAGTTGGATCAGGCTATTGGGAATCGTTTTTGTTATCCGTTGTGCACCGTTAGTGCCTACGGTTCCCAACAGTGGTATCAGAGCCACTTCTTAAACCTGCAGATCAGGTTTGTTTGGTTGATAGGTTTTGTTAAAAATTTTGATTTTATGATTCTATGTAAAAATTGATTTTTTTTCTAAAAACCTAACGTTTTGGTGATCGGCGGTGGATTGGCGGCAGTTGGCCAACCGGACCGCCAGACCGATCACCGGCATCGATCCACCATAAAACCATCACCGGCGACACCACAGTTGGTGGTGATCGCCGGCTGCCCTCGCAAGAAAAACCACCAGCCGCACCACCGTAAGTGGTGGCGGCGTTGGCTACGGCCAGGTACCACCACCGCACCACCGATTGTGGTGGTGGTGGTGTCGATCGAGGAGCGAAGCCGCCGGACGGCGACGGTGGCGATTGTCGCTGTTGTCGACGGCGGCATAGGTCGTAAAATCGAAGCCATACCACGGAATTGTGGTGGCGGCGATTGGTTGGTGTTCGACCACCGCGCCACCGTTTTGTGGTGGCGGTAGCGATTAATCGAATGAACCGCCGCGAGCGGCGACGGCCCGATTACAAACGAACGCCACACCACCGATTGTGGTGATGGCGTCGATGTTGTTTATACCGCCGAACGGCGATGGCGGCTGTAGCTGCTGTCGTCGATGGCGAGGGTGGTGGCGTGGTTGTTTTCGCCGGGGAACGGCGGCGGTGGTGGCAATTTGTTACTGTCGTCGTCGAATCCCCACCACAGGCGGGTGGTGTCCGCCGCTGCCATCGATGATGGTGGTGGTGGTATTTCGTTTGTTGTACGACCACGGCGGCAGTGGTGGTGCGAAGCCGCTGCTGTTGCCGGTGGTTTGACGGTGGTGGTGGTTGATTGCTGCCATGTCGCGGCGTCGGCCACTGCCAAAACGAGAGGCGGCGGTGGTGGCTCTTGAGCCGCTGCTGTCGTCGGCGATCTATGGTGATCATTAGGTGTATGGATTCAGACTGGTATCGGTGGTGATGGTTTCGATTGTCACCATCGGTGCCGGATTTGGAAACGATAATGTTTTCCCAAGCGTTATTGTTAACGGGTACCATGTGAGATCCGTTTCCAGACAAGCTTCAGAATAAGATAAGGATTTTAATTAAATCCTAGTTTTTAATTTTAAATCCTAGGGTTTAATTCTGTTTAATTAATTTTATTTTATTAAATCAGAAACTAGTTAAGTTTTTGTTTTTATTGTCATAGTCAAACCCTTTGACCCGTGTTTGTGTCTTTAATAATAATGTATGTTTTTATTTATTGTTCGTTACGGGAGGCCTGCGTGCCATTTACAACCCGGTTTTGTAATGTAATAAATAAAATCGAGACCCGAAGACGGAGCCAAGGAGATAACCATGGAGCTTGGAGCTTGGAGCTAGTGGGAGCGTCGAGAAGATTTATCCCTTAGGAATAAAGACCGTCGTTTTGTGTTGGCTCACGAAACGACAATGGTTAAGGGTTTTTGACTATGACATGTTTTAATGCGTGGTTGTTTATATTTAACAATTGTATAAATTGCGTGGTTGTTTTTTTGTTACGTAGTTTTTAAATATAAACGTTTTTAAAGATAAATTGGATACAAATACAGTTTGTGTTTGGATCCAAGTTTTTGAAAACTGGCATTTATAACCCTTGTTAAAATCATAGATTAGTAAGTGCAACCCACTTTAGAGGCACCTCCGGTGTAAGGTACATAGGGCGTTGTAAGTGCACACACTATGAACGCCCGTGTTCAAACCGAAACTGGAGGGTGATAAAACTCTGCGAATTATCTCCGGGTGGTACCAGCCAGAGTTTGTCCAGGTCCCGGGTGGTGCAGTCTATTTTGGTAATTATTTATTCACTGGGTGGTACCAGGCCAAAATGCACTAGAGGGACTAAATATGCACGGATTATATATCCGATGTCCCGACGATCTAGAAATCGTATTTTCATGCGATTGGTATAGTTTTACCTACCATAAATCGCATGAGTCGATTTGACATGATCACATGCTTCCCGACACATGTGAAATATGGATTCTAGTCTAATAAATTTATTTTAAGGGTAATAATTTATTAGAATTTTGTAATTATAAACTAAAATTGGAATTTGTTCTTAATTTGTAGATGTCAAAATTTGTAATTCCGTTTTATACCCCTGAGGAATCCCTAAGACTCATCAACTATAAATGGAAGCTTACAGGCCAAAATTTTCCAGTTTGGAAAATGCACCTTGACAATGTCTTGCATGCACAGGGTAAGCTGTATGTTCTGGAAAAACCTGTTTCACGACCAGAAAGTAATTCTCCCGAGAGGGATTTTACTCAGTACTTTAAATATTTGGCAGATGAATCGGATGTAATGTCCATTCTGATTTTCTCGACATCACCCGAGTTCACGGGAGATTTAAGAGTTAAATCATGTCACCAGGTTGTGAAAGATATGGAGAACCAGTTAGGTCTCTATAAGCACACAGGTAAACTTCTGATCATGCAAGAGATTTTTTCACTGAAGCTGAAAAAAGATCAGTCAGTTAAAGACCATCTTATTGAAATGAGAAGGCTCTTTAAGTGTTTATCGCGTTTGGGATACAAGATGACTCAGGAAGAGTTAGTGTATCTCATGTGGTTTTCCCTCACGAAAGAGATTCAAGACACAGCTAGTGCCTATATGAAGGAACCAAAGAATGACGTGGATAAAGTTCATGAAGATATTCTGGCCGGTCTAGAACCAGTACCGGCACCTGTTGATCTCATGGATACTGATGTGATTGATGAGCTGGGGGGTCTAAGTTGCCCAGAATGCGGCAGCGAGGATATTTGCGAGCACTCGATGAATATCGACCAGATAGAGATCGGTTTACCCGATGCTCCAGGTATCTTTATGATAGATTGCTTAATCACTTCTTATGAATCATGGGTAATTGATACAGGCAGTGGTAACCACATTTGTAATCATTTACAGGGATTCACTAGAAGAAAGACTTTGAGGAAGGACCGTTCGAACCTACGAGTTGGCGAAGGCACTCCGCTTATTGCTGAAGCTGTAGGATCTTATAGTCTTAGTTTACCCTCAGGTCTAGTTTTGGAATTGGATAATTGTTATTATATTCCAAATATGATTAAGAATGTTTTGTCTTTTGATTTGTTAGTAGACCAAGGTTTTTATTACAAATACGATTATAAAATGATTTCTGTCTTTAAAATAATATCTTCTATTTTAAAGCAACACCTGTGAATGGTCTATATACAGTAAATCTACAAGACAACAGTAGTGAAATCTATCATATAAGTAAACGATCCAAGGACATTGAGGATCAAACTTACCTCTGGCATTGTCGTTTAGGCCACATAAACAAGAAACGCGTTGAACTACTCCTAAAAGGAGGTTTTCTTGGAACTTTCGATTACAAACCTTTTGATAATTGCGAATCTTGTTTATCTGGCAAAATGACAAAGCAACCTTTCAACAAAGAAAATGAAAGGGCCATTGACTTGTTAGAAATAATTCACACAGATGTGTGTGGACCATTTAGTCATGTGGCAAGAGGAGGATACCGGTACTTCATTACCTTTACTGACGATTTCAGTAGGTATGGTTATGTCTATCTTATGAGACATAAATCTGAAAGCTTTGAAAGATTCAGAGAATTTCAGAATGAAGTACAGAATCAACTTGGCAAAAGGATCAAGTTTTTAAGGTCGGATCGCGGAGGCGAATATCTCAGTGATGAGTTTGACAATCATCTGTTAGAGTGTGGGATTGTATCCCAACTCACACCTACGTATACACCTCAGATGAATGGTGTGTCAGAAAGGAGAAATCGTACTTTACTTGATATGGTACGAACGATGATGTGTCACTCTACACTGCCAATGTCATTCTGGGGACATGCGCTCGAAACAGCAGCACATATACTGAACAGAGCGCCAACAAAGTCGGTAGAAAAGACGCCATACGAATTATGGAAGGGTAAGAAACCCAATATATCTTTTCTAAGAATTTGGGGTTGTGAGGTTTACGTCAAACGACCCACCTCAGAAAAACTCAAGCCCAAATCCGACAAATGTTTCTTCGTTGGATATCCCAGGACCACCGTGGGATATTATTTCTACAACCCTGAAGAAAACAAAGTCTTTGTTGCTCGAAATGGAAAATTTCTGGAAGAAAAGTTTCTCAGTTCAGGGAACACCAGAAAGGATGTAGATCTACAGGTAGTAGACAAAGAAAACACTACACCAATTGTTGAGCCAGAAATTCAACATGAGAATGTTGAACCTCAATCAGAACCAATTGAGGAAGAGCAAACACAGGACCTTCGCAGATCCAGTAGGGTAAGACAAGAACCAGATAGGTATATTGGGTTTCTAGTCTCTCAGGTAAGCGGAGACTTAAATGAACCAGCATCCTATGGAGAAGCTGTGTCAGGCAATGAGTCTGAACGATGGCAGGAAGCCATGAAGGCCGAGATGCAATCCATGAACGACAACCAAGTTTGGGAGTTGACTGATTTGCCACAACACTGTAAAGCTGTTGGACGCAAATGGGTTTTCAAGAAGAAAACCGACATGGATGGGAATGTACACACTTTCAAGGCCAGACTGGTCGCAAAAGGATTCACGCAAACTCATGGTATCGACTATGATGAAACCTTTTCACCAGTGGCCATGCTAAAGTCAATTAGGATTCTAATGGCCATTTCAGCGTACTTTAACTACAAGATCTGGCAAATGGACGTCAAGACAGCCTTTCTGAACGGAAAGTTAACAGAAGACGTCTATATGGAACAACCAGAGGGGTTTGAAGATCCTAAGAATCCTAACAAGGTGTGTAAACTGCTAAAATCCATTTACGGATTAAAGCAAGCATCTCGAAGCTGGAACTTACACTTTGATGAGCGAATCAAGGAATTTGGTTTCGCCAAAAGTGAGTTCGAGCCGTGTGTCTACACTAAGTTCAGTGGGAGCATAGTAACCTTCTTGGTCTTGTACGTAGATGACATTCTACTCATAGCTGCGCTTGTGTATGTAGAAAGCTGAGATCGCCATTACAGAAGCTCCGAATAGAGTAGCTAATGCGAAGTGAACAGGAGATAATGGAGATGGAGCTGGTGAATCCATTTTTGGTGAAGTGTGTGTGTGTGTGTGTGTGTGTGTGTGTGTGTGTGTGTGTGTGTGTGTGTGTTTTACAGGGTTTTGATTGAGGGTTTTATGAGGATGAAGGAGATGTTTGTTTGCTGGAGGAGAAATAACGTGTCTTTTTATGAATGGGCCTCTACGTATATAAATAAATATGGACTTCTTTTCTGGCCCAAATGCATCTATCTAATCATTATAAATTCTAAAAAGTTGATAATAAAATCTATCCAAGTACAAAAAAGGACTTTAGAAAGTCTCGATGGTACAAATAAAGGCTAAGATTTTGGGCTTCTTCGACCCGACCATTTTTTTGGACAAAAGGTTGATAGCGGTGGTATCTCAGCCAGTCCATGATCGTTTGTTAATTTTGTAACATGAGGGCATATATCTGAGTCACTCAGCAATGGCTACAAGGGTATTGGGAGCTCGAAATTAGGACTATTCAATTTTGTATAAATACTACCCTCACTCGTTTACCAACTGAGTTGTGTTTCATTATTAGAACTAGTCTTAGGGGGTGCGCTAGGGATTGCTTATTTAAACTTCTTATTAACTTACTTTGTTTTGTCATTGTTGATAAGCAATTTTAGTGTTTGGATAGGGAGAAAAAAAGTTTGTTTATAGCCTTTGGTCATCATTAATAAGGAGTTTTTGATTGAGTCATTTAATTCTAGCTTATTTAACTTATTTGAAACAGACTTATTGATTTTTTGTCATTTTAAATGTGTAAGTAATCTCCGACATTCCTAAAAAATAATTTATCAGCTTATTACATTTTTGGTACCATCATAAGCAAATCCAAACACTTTTTATAAAGGGGAATTATAAATGGACCACCCTTGGAAATCGGTTGTGTTATGTGAGTGTATAGATAGGACCCAGTATGAGACCTCCTTATAAAGGGTGTTGTTATAAAGGGTGTCGATCAAATGTCTAAGAAGGCCTATATAACAACACCCTTTATAAAAATCCGATTTCATACCACATAAGTTGATGAGTACTTTTACAACAACAAAAAAAAGCATAAGTTGTTCTAAATAAACAATCTCAAATACCCCCTTAATGTAACTGGTTCAATCAGGTCTTGACCAAAAACACTTTGTTTGTTATCTATGTACAAAGCCTAGTTTTTGGTCATGGGAAGGGATCAAATCAATTCCGCGTTTTCTTTATCAAAAATTCATTTCATGTGGTATAGATTGATTTACATGATTTATACTCTTTTAAAGGTTTACAATGAGATGGACTCTTTCTCTCTCATTCTCTCTCTCTCTCTCTCTCTCTCTCTATATATATATATATATATAGGGTTAGGTTCAAATGTGAACTCAATTTTGGTTGTGAACGCAAGGACGAATCTCAGCCACATATCTTCGGTTACGGTGGACGCGATCACGAAGGATTGACGCGATTCATGGGAGAGAGAGAGAGAAATGGATAAAATATGGGGTTTTCTAGCTCCCTCGATCTTTAATTACTTTAAGACTTGGCTTGCGTTATGACATGTTACGATGCATTACAACCTACGACGTCTTATTTTGTAAAATATGGGGTTTTTCTACCTTTTTAACATGTGAAAAAAAAAAGACTTAAATACAATTAAAAGTGAAACTTAAGAACCAAAATACTCAATATCTAAATCTTCACTCCCATTTCGGTAAACAAAGAGTCAATGATTCTTTTTGCTTTTTTAGATTTTTTATCTTTTACTTTTAGAAGGTACATCTGGGCTTTGCCCATACTACATCCTTGGCAATTTTTACCGAAAGCTAAGACATGCTTCCCTGAGATTCATACTCAGTGACCATCAATTGTGCACGCATGGATTTGAACCCGGGTGGGAGCTACCACCCTTTAGGAATTTACCACTACGCCACACCTTGGTGGTTTAGATTTTTAATCTTGTATGCATGTAAATTGTTTTACAATATTATTCAAAACACATACTATGTATAGAGGGAGAACCAAATGAAAACAACATCTATTTATAAGAACATAGAAACCAACAAATGTGATTCACACACTTTGCAAGTCGCAACCAAAGTTGTTTGTGTGGCTTTTTCTGAAAGTTGCAAAATCATATATGATTTTGTTGGTTTTTGTATTCTTTTGAATAGATATTGTTCTCGTTTGAACCTCACTTTCTTTTTCCCTCTCTCTATCTATATGTGTGTGTGTGTGTGTGTTTCGCCTTAAGACATGCTTTGAAAAATGCTTTAGCCTTGTCATTTACTACTTGAGGTTAGCAATCATTTGCTCGTTAGGACACATTGATCTCACCATCATCCCACACCTCCCATTATTTAGAAACTTGCTCGTTAGCAATCACTTCGGAAAATAGAAGCCACAAACAAATTTGATTTAATAACTTCAAAGAACTTTAAGAAAATAAATCAAAAGTGAATTAAAGAGAACTCTCAAGAGAACAAAATATTTGAAATAACAAATCTTAAATGAAGATTGCAATATTTTTGATACAATCTTTCATACTTAGTTTTTTGTAGGATGTATTAATTTTGGATCTCCTTATGTCATTCTTTTAATTTGCTTTGACATTTTCAATTCCTTCATTATTTATTTAATAGTCACAAAGTTGTTATCTAGCAACAATTCTGAAACGATCAATCAAGAAAGATCCAAAAATCACCCTTGTCTAGAACTCTAGATCATTCATTTTCATTTTCTTATTCTTTTTACATGTCAATTTCAATTTAAAGCTTTGTAACGATTTCCCTAATTTACTTAATAGTTTTAGGAAACCTAACATGAATAGTTAAATATTTGTTTCATATGCTACTGAAAAGTAAAATTTGAGGCGTTTTTGACCAAATGGGTGTTTTAAAAAAACATATTTACCAAATGGGTGTTGTTTTAAATATATTTACCATTTAGGTGTAGTTTTCTATTTAATGACTTTTAATGCTTTTTTCCTACTTTTCTTTACTATTTTTTATTATTTTTTTGTTGCTGATTTATTTAATGTTTTTTAAAGATCATATAAATAAAAAGCTTATGTACGGTTAAGTAAAAAAATATATAAAACACTAATACGGTTTTGAAAAAAATCATATAAAAAGAAACCCGTCCGAAAATTCGAACATTAAAAATGGTATAAAAATGGTGAGGAGTTTGGGTTGGCAATTTCAAAACCAAACCTACCGAAACACCCGAACATTTTAAATATATTATTAATGTGAGTATTAATATATGCTATTAATATGTTCCGAAAAAAATATATTGAAAAAATAAATCTCAAGTACGGTTAAGTTTTTATTGAAAAAACAACAATAAAACTCAAATACAGTTCAGGTTTAAGTACGATTCAGGTTTTCAGTTAATGTTTTCAAGTACGGTTAATGTTTTTATAAAACTCAATTAAATCAGGTTTTCGGGTCTTGGTTTTAAAGTTTAAGTATGATTCAGGTTTTAAACGGGTAGTTTGGGTTGGACGGGTTTTGCTCACCCGAAAACATTAACCGAAAACCTAAATCGTACTTAAACTTTAATAAAAACATTAACCGTACTTGAGTACTTGAGTTTTATTGTTGGTTTTTCAATAAAAACTTAACCGTACTTGAGATTTTTTTTCAATATAATTTTTTCGAAACATATTAATAGTATATATTAATACTCACATTAATAAAAAATATCTAAAATGTTCGGGTTTTTCGGTAGTTTTGGTTCTGAAAATGCCAACCCAAACTCCTCACCATTTTTATACCATTTTTAATGTTCAGGTTTTCGGACGGGTTTGTTTTTATATGATTTTTTCAGAACCGTATTATTGTTTTATATATTTTTTTACTTAACCGTACATAAGCTTTTTATTTATATGATCTTTAAAAAACATTAAAAATTCAGCAACAAAAAAATAATAAAAAAAAGTAAAGAAAAATAGGAAAAAGGCATTAAAAGTCCATTAAATAGAAAACTACACCTAAATGGTAAATATGTTTAGGCATTAAAAGTCCATTAAATAGAAAATTACACCTAAATGGTAAATATATTTAAAACAACACCCATTTGGTAAATATGTTTTTTAAAAACACCCATTTGGTCAAAAACTCCCTAACTTGTCTCTTTTCCAATCCAAATTCCGAATATTGTATAATTTGTATCTACAACTGATACATTAGTTAACTTGAAATTATTTCTTTCAACTTATTCATAGATTATATAAACGTGTACGTCAATCTTGGTTTATCATACAAATGCATAGACGATCCATTTTTAAGTGATCTACAAATGCGTTAATTTGTAAAAGAAAAGCAATGTGAACACCTTAAAACCAAAACACTATTTTATTATCTCTAGCGAAATTAGTGCAAGTTCTAAATTTTGCTTATCTCGTCAAGCAAACAATGTGTGTGTTTATATATATATATATATATATATATATATATAGAGGGAAGTTATTTTGCAAACCATAAAAAACGTGCAAACCGTGCAAACTCATGGTTGCACACGTAAAATCAGTGAAATTGATTCATGGAGTTGTTTAATATGATGAAAATGTTTCATAAACATCAAATTTTGAGGAAATTGTTTCATATGTTGGTGTTTTTTATTCATATGAAACTTTTTTATCGTTTCTATGAAACTTTTTCATTTCTACGTAAATAAACACCTTCATATGAAACAATTTCATCACAAAATTTAGTATATGAAACATTTTCATCATATTAAACGACTCTATAAAAGATTTTTCATTGATTTACGTGTGCAACCATGAGTTTGCACGGTTTGCACGTTTTTTATGGTTTGCAAAATAACTTCCCAATATATATATATATATATATATATATATATAGTGGTTTCATTTGCAAACCACTCTTATATTGCAAACTTTGCAAACCACCTACTAACCATAGATTACAATAATCAAGGGTCTAGATGATTTTGTGTTAATTTTAGTAATTATGAATTAATTTTAATTTGATAATCTAATTAAAAATATGCTAAAGGGTATAATAGTAAATTTCAATACAATTTTCAAAACGAAAACCAAATGAAATCCCGATGAATTTGGTTATATTATCCTCATTATATATTCAATTTAATTGTAATATTAAATTTTTATTAGTATTAATTGTAATGTAATTTAATATTTTAATTAGAAACAATGTTTCTATTTCACCAACGCTTCAAGTTTATCAACCATGCTTCGATTTGTTTTCTGTAATTTGTTATGAAACTTGTTTCATCGTTCAATGTTTGAAAGGAGATGAAACGGGGATGACCGGTGATGAAACGGGGATGACCGGAGATGAAACGGGGATGACCGGAGATGAAACGGGGATGACCGGAGATGAAACGGGGATGACCGGAGATGAAACGTGGATGACCGGAGATGCAACAGGGATGACCGGAGATGAAACAGGAATGACCGGAGATGAAACGAGATGAAACGGGGATGACCGGAGATGAAACGAGATGAAACAGGAATGACCGGAGATGAAACGAGATGAAACGGGGATGACCGGAGATGCAACGGGGATGACCGGCGATGACCGGAGATGCAACGGGGATGACCGGAGATGCAACGGGGATGACCGGAGGTGAAACCGAAAAATATTGCCGGAAAAAACTTGAACAAAACAGCCAACAAAACACCGGTGCCCAAAAAACTCGAATGAAACACCGCCGCTGGAAAGAATTAAAAGAATGAAACATCGTGATCCATCGCCAGAAAACTCAATAAAACAATCCCGCCTGTTTGCCATTATCCATCGCCGGAATCTTCAATTAAATAATGCTGCGGCGTGTTTCAAATTTGTAAAACCCAAGATTTATAAAATTTGTTTAAAAAATAAAGATAATTCATCAATTTATTATATTTTAAAAAAGAAATAATTATCTTTAGGAGTTGTTAATTCTATTTTGTCATAATTATCCATAATAGATAATAATTACAAATATGCCCTTTATAATTAAATTAATTAAAAAGTCAATGGAATTATTTGATTGGTTGTTAGAGGTTTGTAGGTTTGTAATTTAATGGTGGTTTGTAAATGATCGGCTCCCTATATATATATATATATATAGAGGGAGGTTCAAATGTAAACTCTATCGTGTAAACTATGTAAACCAATCCACACCATTGATTTTAAAAAACGTTTCCATATTTCACATTTTCATATTTCCATAATCATTGACTTACCATATATTTCACATTTCCATATTTTCTATGAATCCATATCCTCCTTTGATTTTTTTGATCAAGGGCCACGATGGGTTTACATAGTTTACACGAAATATAGAGTTTACATTTGAACCTCCCTCTATATATATATATAGAGAGAGAGAGAGAGAGAGAGAGAGAGACGGAAGTTCAACTACGAACTTAAATTTCATTGCGAACGTGAGAACAACCGAGATGGGGAACGTGGCATATATACTCTGAATAATCATGTAGTATTCAGAGTGATCAATAACACAACATATAGTGTTATTCAGAGTGAATAATACAGAATAATACAACATATTGTATTATTCACTTTGAATTACACCTAACGTTGTGTTATTCACTTTGAATAATACATGATTATTCAGAGTGAATGTGTCACGTGGTGTGGTATCGATGATTGAGATATTAAATTTATTAGAATAATCATCCATATATGTTAAGTAAAAAATAATTAATTATAAGATAATTCCATATTTACCCCTCTCTCTCTCTCTCTCTAACACACACACATATCTTTGTATTAAAATGCACATTTGTGCATACAAAATAAATTCACATCAATTGATTTTGAGAAATTTATAAAAGATCAAAATAAAGACCCACATTTTTAGTGAGATTATAAGAGATTTTTGGCTTATGATTTTGATTAATCTCATTAACCAACGCCATGGTTGGATCCAAAACGTTTTGAACTTAAACAAAACTCTTTTGAAATCTTTACAAAACTTCACTATCTAAATGAGCTCCACCATTTCCCTCCACTAAACCTCTTAAATCCAAAGTTGTGAGCTTAGGATTGATCTGTTGAACGATAGATCTGTTGAATCCATGGAGAAACGGGGCTAGTGTAAAATCGGGTTTGAATATCTTTAGGTTAAGGGACATTTGCCTCTAAAAATCACAGGTGCTACATTTTAGATTGTGAAACAAAGTATACAATATAATGTTATTTTACAATCTGATTACTTTAACGTGTACCTTTTTGTATCTTTTGTTTCACACTGTAAATCAACACTTATTTTCAAGTTCATAATTTTACAGTGTGAAATAACACATGGTTATTGGTTCTAATAGTTCTCAACCATTTTGTGGTTCTCATTTGATTATGTCCATATACATATGTAACTATAATTTGGAATTTTGGATCATTGGTTCCGCTGAGCAACCAGATGATATGGTGGTGACGATTGGAGAAGCAAGGAGAGGTGATGGTCGGAAGCAGATGTAGTCATGAAGTTTGAGTATGCTTGGTAATTGTTGTGATTTGTATTTAAAATCCATGTAAGCTTTAATGATATTTTCATTTGTCACATAACGAGATAACCGAAATATATATTTAACTGATAACAAAAGCTTCTTTCTTGTCTTCAAATAAATATTTTAAAAGTTATTCCTTAAAATAAAGATAAGATAACCATTAATTTCACTATCATATAATTTATCCATAAAAAAGTATGCATAAAAGACTCAAATCAACCAAATGCTACAAGCATTCAAATAATTGTTTTGGGATCTATGCATCAAAACTTAAAAACACTTAATTATCGAACATTAATGATATTTACATCTATGTCTAAATAAAATACGAATTAAAGTAAAAGAAACCCCTTTTACTTTTATATTTTCTTTGATCAGTTTTAGTTTCATTTATATCTATACATGTCAATATCAAATTCTTCTATATTTTAAACATTATAAATGATGAACCTAAATATGGGTTGAAATTAGGGATGATGAGTATAAAGTGTTTGATCAAAATGGAAAGTAGCTTTATTTGGAGAGACTTTAGGCCCGACGATATGATAAGATATAAAATCATTCTAGAAGATAATAAAGCATGCAAATAATATGGTTGCCAACCTAAAGAAGACCTACACATGCCACAAACATAACATCATCTAACATATCAATTTCAAATATAGATAAGTAAATAAATATCTGTTTTAGGTTTTTTCTTTGGTAGGTTGTTTGTATAAAATATATAGTAATAAAAAAACATGTAATTAGAAAAAAGCTTATGTACAAAGAACATTAAGTAAAACCATATATAGGGGAATTATTAATTGTATAAGCATTCGTTTAAAAAATTTAAAAACCATTTTGTATACGTAAAACACTTTATATTGACCCATATTACTTAAAATTTAGCATTGTGTATAAGTATAACTTATTAAAACTCTAGATTTAATCATAAAACTAAATGTAAATAAACATAATCAAATACAAGATAAACATTTAATTTTAAATATAAAAAGTCTAAAATATAATTAGGATGATCATTGAGTTTTTAACAAATTACTTATTTATTATCTTTATGAAAAATTATATTGAGTGAATTACATTTGTGGTCTTGTGGTTTATTCAAAATTTGGATATGGTCTTTAAAGTAACTTAATTAAATGATACCATCGTTTGATAAATGTTTTGGCTTCATCCTGTATTCTCTATGACATCACCAATTTGTCTACTGTTACTGTATAATTAATTGTAATATACTTTCCGTGAAATGGTTTGATTTGTTCCAACAATCATCATCTGAGTTTTATGTTTGAACAAATAGTATCCTTTGTGGTGCTTTACATATGGAGATTTTAAGATTTTGTTTATAACGTTTATTCTAAAGTTTTTTTAACATGCATGTATTGTATACAATGAATTTTTAGGTGGGATCTGTTGATGGATGTTGAATGGACATGAATCTAGTTTGACCCAAGTTGAAATTCTTGGCTCTCATTTTACTCCCTTTAGACAATGCCCAATTGATATTTGAATACTTTTGGAGCACTTTCTTTTATTTTCTGAACTCTCACTTTAGCACACAATACCCATTTGAAAACTCATAAACTAATTGTTGTTTATTTTTTACAAGTTACCTCTTAAAACTTCTTAAATCTGAAAATATAGACGTTTGCATAATTAAGACCATTTGTTTTATTTTTAAGAAAATGCTTGAAAACCTTCTACCGTTCTCTGCAATTTTTAGAGGTGTACAATCCACCTCTTACTTTTTAGATATGAATTTAGACCTTCAAACCTCTTAAAAAACAAACGATACCTAAGAGATATTCTAAGGAACTTTCTTTTATTTCCTGGACTCTCACTTTAGTCCATTTGTTCATTCTTTTGGAGCACTAATGAACTCGTTGATTTCAAACTAATGGGTTTTCCCCAAGATTGGTTTCTGAAGGATACGATTAGGTTGTATTTCTATTTCATGACAATTTCTTGAAGGGATTACTTCTTGAAAATGTATCCAACTATCTCCAATATACTATTGTGTGTATCAACCTAAAAAAATTCTTTTTGTATATATCAAACTTTATTTTTGAGTCTATTATGTGCATTTTTTATACACACAATAGTATATTGGGGGATAGTTGGATACACATAATAGACTAAAAAATACACATAATAGACTCAAAAATAAAGTTTGATATATACAAAAAGAATTTTTTTAGGTTGATACTCACAATAGTATATTGGGGATAATTGGATACATTTTAAAGAAGTAATCCCTTTCTTGAACTAACATTGGTTTTTGAGTCAAGTTAATGGGTTTTTGTTGGATTTTAAAGACGATTTCTTTAAAAAAAATGGGTTTTGTTTCTAGCTCTATTTCCATGAAAGGGTTCGTGTGGTGGCCAAAGGCATCACAAGAAAGACGGATGCTGATTTCTTTGAAGGAAAAGATGGAGATGAATTAAAAAGACAGATTTGCCCCTCATGTGACTGAGGGACACATGATGGATGTAACAACAACCGGTAGAGGCTTTATATAGAAGGGACCATCAATGTTGTTAAAGTAAAAAGTAGGAATTATTGGTATAGATAGTTTGCTTTAGGGACCGAAAACAAATTTGAAACAAATCACAGGGACCAGTGGTTACAGGGCCATCACTGGGGACCACTAGTGTAATTCATTCTTAGTTTAAAATGCAAATATGAGAATTAATTTTTCATGCACCCATCGTAACATTCATTATCACATATATTTTTACTAATAACTATTACTATATATATACAAAAGGCAGGCGCTCCGCCCCGCCAGCAACCGCTCCGACTCGCAACCCGACCCGCAACCCGAACCCACCCATTCCTCTCTCATTTTTGACCCAAACCCGCACAAAACCCACCCAAGACCCGTCTATAACCCGCCCATGACCCACCACAAAACCCGCGCGTCCTTCCAGCAACTACCATCTCAATTTTACATTTTTAACCCCCCTAACTTATAAGGTATATTCACTTTATACCTTTAACTTTTCAATATTTCATTTTACGTTTTAGTCATATATCGTATATCAGCTAAAAAACGTTAAAAAAAATTACGTTTTAATTTTAACAAATTACACCATTATATTCGTGTCGTCGACACGATCGAAATGAACCTAATATTAAATATTTTTTGACGTAGTTATTTTATTATATACTATAGATACGTTCCAACTTCTAACCGACCCAAATCATATATCCATTTTCAAACTTATAACTTATAAGGTTTATTCACTTTACACATTTTACTTTTTAATATTTCATTTTACGTTTTAATCATATATCATGTATTGGCATAAAGACGTTTAAAAAATACGTTTTAATTTTAACAAATTACGACATTATATTTGTATCGTCGATACGATCGAAATGAGCCTAATATTGTTTATTTTTTGATATAGCTATTTTATTATATACTATATATAAGCTCCAACCAACCCGAGTACTATACCCATTTTCAAATTTCCATGTTAGCGCCTAAACTTATAATATTTATTTACTTTATACCTTTACTTTTCTATGTTTTATTTTATGTTTTACTCATATATCGTATATTGGTTAGAACATGTTAAAAAAATACGTTTTAATTTTAACAAGTTACGCCATTATAATCGTATCGTCGATACGATCTAAAATATGTTAAAAAAATATGTTTTAATGTTAACAACTGCGCCATTATAATCGTATCGTCGATAAGATTGAAATGAGCCTAATATCGAATATTTTTTTCATGTATTTATTTTATTATATACGATATATATATATACATATACGTTTCAACCGACCCGAATCCTATACCCACCTTTAAACTTACATATCAGCCCCCTAAACTTATAATACTTATTCACTTTATATCTTTTATTTTTTATATTTCATTTTACATTTTAATCATATATAGTATATGACTGAAATATGTTAAAGTGTTGATAGCTACTGTTCATAAACCCGGTGCGAAGCCCGGGCTTATCAACTAGTTTTATTACAAATCCTAACTCCAATATCATAACACTATTTTGCAAAGAAATATAATTAGAAGTATGAAATTCTCTTTGTTATTAGAAATAATATCAATAAGAACAATTTATGTTTAAACAACTCCATTAAATTAGTTGTCTTTAATTAATTGTCAAAGTGTGAATTTGATTTTACTTTGACTTAACACAACTTTTCTAACCATATATTTTACGAACTTTCTAACAACAATAAACTCACAATAGAAAAAGTATAACTTATAATTATATGATATATACACAAAAGGTGTCTATTATTGTAACCATATATAAAGCAAAGCAAAGAAAAGTGACCTTATATTTTGATACTATTTAACTCCACATCAAATTGGGATTCTTCATCGATATCTTCGATCTTTGTCTTGTATTGATATCGAGAAGCAACTATGAGATAATACACAAAATTCAACACTCCTAATCCAGCTATCACATAATAAAAGTAATCAACCCTAGCCGCATTGATATCCGCGGTTAACCAATCCGGATGTCCGTTTTTCCCGGTCACGTTATGCACCGTCGTAACTAACGAGCTACTCACGTAATTTGCCACGCCGGCCGTCACCGAGAACATCGCAGTGGCCACGCTTTTCATGTGATCGGGAAATTCCTTGTAGTAAAACTCGAGTTGTCCGAGAATATTGAATGCCTCCGCAAATCCCATCAAGATCAATTGTGGTGCGAGCCACATGACCGACAAGGGTGCCACCCCGTCCGACCGGTTGTGGTGTGTTGCTGAATTACGTCTCATTCTCTCGACCAATGCGGCAGCGATCATCGACAAGATGGAGAAGACGATGCCGATTCCGATACGTTGGAGGAGGGTGATCCCGCTCTCGATTTTGGTGACTTTTCGAAGGCGTGGGACAAGGATCCTGTCGTAGATCGGGAGCCATATCCCGATGGTGATCATGGAAATGATGCCGATCGAACCGGCTGGTATTTGGAAGTTTGGACCCAAATGACGGTCCATTTTTAGGGCTTGTGACACCGTGAAAGTCCCTTGTTGGACTATCGCGGTGAAACAAAGAATACCGGAAACTAATATCGGGATAACTTTTATGAGACACTTAACTTCCTCAACTTGTTGTATAGTTGACAAGTTCCATGAACTTACTCGAGATCCATCGGGGTTTAATTCACCATCCAATACGATAGCCGCTTTGTTCAAACACCTAGATCCATTAAAAAAAACCCAACGATAATTAAATTATTATATATTCTCACACACATAGTAAATGAGTTTGGTTGGTTTTCCGTTATGTCCTGTATGGATAAAGCTATTTGTGTGAATTATTCTCTATATAGATAGGGAAGGTTTTTCTCTAGGAAGGTTTTTCTATAGGTGGAAGGAGCGTATTTTTTAATTGGGAGGGAACATTATTGAAAAAACTTGGCTTTCTGCATAAGGCTTACTGAATGAGCCACTTTCTATATCAATAAACCACAACAAAAAAATCATGTGTAACTGACCAAAAACCGTCGTGTCTCATTAAGCTGCAAACAAACAGACCTTAATAACCATTCATCTATACAATATGTATATGTGCATCCAATTAAGTAATTGAAAATGTTTTTTGGTTCTTATGCAAGTGTGCATGTTATACACACGTACATATGAGAAAACGTACTTACAGTTACTTGTATGCATGTGTACTTGCCGTATAGATAAATGGTCACTAATGTGTTCTTTAGTTTTTCATTTTTTACAATTTTTCATTGAACTTGACCCTATAAACATATATGGAATACAAGTAACCTCAAAAAAGGAACACCGAAGAACACTTGGGTAATCACTCAACTGGATGGCAAGCACATGTACATATAAGTAGTTTAAGCTGTTTTTTATGCATGTGTATGTTACGCACATGTGCATAGGCTCATGACATGTGTTCATGTTATTCATGTGTGCATACTAGACACATTGCTTACAAATTACTTATGTGTGTGTGTGTATAAGTTCAAATGTGAACTCAATTTTGGTTGTGAACGTGAGTACCACTAAAATCGCGTCACGTGGCAATATGCACTATGAATATCATGCATTATTCAGAGTGAATAAATCTTAGGTGTCTTTATTCAATCTGAATAATGCATGATATTCAGATTAAATATTGTCATGTGGTGCAATTTTAGTGGTCCCCACGTTCACAATGAAAGATAGGTTCACATTTGAACTCTTATTATGAAATACAAATACCGAAATGATCAAGCATATTTGAAACAAGATAAATTACCTAAATTTGTCCGTAAGCGGCAACTTGGGAAATTTATACGTTCCATTCATAGGTGGATCATAAAAGTTCCCTCTAACAAGCCTTTTTTCGCCTTTGGGAAGTTTGAGATTACGTTTCTTGTAAGCTGCAATGAGCACCTGTACGATTCCCGAAAAAATACTGCCCTCGGGTTTGACATAAATGTATACTTTAGTACCCACAAAGAACAAGACGATAGAGAAGACCATGAGCGCAGTAGGGATACCGAACCCCCATACCCAACTTACTGAATCTTGAATATAGACCACAAGGGTCAAGGCAATGAGTATGATGACAGTGAAGGTGGTGTAGTACCAATTGAAGAAGCTATTGATTCCTTTTCTACCTTCATCAGTGGTCGGGTCAAATTGGTCAACCCCAAAAGGCAAACTGCAAGGGCGTATGCCACCACTGCCTACGGTTAAGAACCCAAGGGCTAAGACCAAGAAACCGAATTGTTTATTGGTCGGACCCGAACATTGGTTGAGTAACGCTTGTTGAGGGGAACATGATGGTGGGTGCAATTTCGGAAGTGCAACGATTAAGGTCATGGTCACCATTCCCTGTATGTATATAAACAATTAATTAATTACATCAAATATATATATATATATATATATATGAATTGACGAAAGTTCGGCTTCAAACTCAAAATTTCATTGTGAACGTGAGCACAGCCAAGAATGCGCCACGTGGCATATTCAGAATTATCATGTATTATTCAGACTGAATATGCCACCTGACGCCTCCTCGACTGTCCTCACGTTCACAATGAAATTTTGAGTTCTCATTTGAACCTGAGTCTATGTAGTAGACTTAGTATACATATCTTAGATGGTTTTATGTATCTAGATAGTTTTTTTTTTTAACAAATATTATTCGAATCATTTGTAGATTTTGTTTGTTGAATAATTGTTCATAGTCGACGACATTTTTTTTATTGGGCCTTCTCGTACACATTTTGGAAATTAACGATATGATGTCGTCTGACATTGATATTCAATTATTGGAGATAACGACATTTTATCATTTGGGAGTTAGTGGATGACCAAATTAATGAAACCTTTTTTCTTCCATTATTTAACTCTTCTGGAAGAAATCAGAATCATCTTGAATTGTGTTACGCATGACGTTTGTATATGTTTCTCTTTTCATGCCCACGTACTTTATTTATATACTTAGATGTATAGAGAGGAAGGAAGGTTGGAGGAACGAAAAATTAAGAAATGCTTTGATAACCATTCAATTTGATGGTATATATATATATATATATGTAAATAAGTATCTGAAGTTTTTTTTTATTTATTTATATGCATGTGTATATTATGCACATTAATTTGTATATTTTTTTTATTTTTATTTTTATAAAAAGCAAAGAAAAAAACCAAGGCGAAGAGTTTCGACGTAGCCAACTAGCCATCATCCCCGCCAAGGAACCACCTAATTTATATGTAGATTTTTATACCTTCATAGTGTTTTGGCTGTGGAGGTTTGGAGTTTTTTTACCTTCAAAATGATTTGTTATGAAGTTTCAAGTGAATAGGTTTGGTCTCATGAAAACATGTTGGTTTCACATGGAGCCAATTAACCTTATATATGTATGAATATTTAAATATAAAAACAGGAACCAAAAGAAAACATGAAAACAGCTAAATCAAATGTGATCATGCGACTTTAGCCGCAGCCTGAAGTCATTGGCCAAGTCACCTACTCACCATTTGAGTAAACTGTGTACCATAATCACATGTGATTTCGGTGATTTTTCATATATGGTTTAACTATTTTGTGTTTTATTATTTTTTGTGTTTTCGCATTGACTAGGTGACTTGGTCAATGCGACTAAGGGTTGCAGGAAAGGCCACCCATCTATGGTCACTCGACAACAAGTAACATGCTTGTATCACATGTGTGATCTTAGAAGAACTTCTTACATTCTTGCGAATTAAGTGATTTTTCACATGAGTATACCCCCTCCCTCATCTCTCGAACTTCTTACATTTTGGAAATTAAGAGAGAGAGGGAGGTTCAAACGAGAAACATATCAATTTAAGAGAACGTGAGAAGCAATCTCAGCCACTCATCCGGTCAACAAAGACGGCTTTGACCGGTTCCCCCCCTCCCCCCCCCCCCCCCTTTAATAATCTCTCCGTGATCACGTCCACCGTAACCGTGAGATGAGTGGCTGAGATTGCTCCTCATATTCTCTTAAATTGAGATGCTTCTCATTTGAACCTTCCCATATATATATATATATTGTATTTATTTATATTTTATATATCAAAGGACTTGTTTAATATTTGAAAATTCATCCCAATTTGATATTACATGTAACTGAAATGAATAACGTGAAGTGTTGGAACTTATAAATTTGGATTTTATTGGTACCCGTAGATAAAGACAATATTAGCCTTGATATATGAAAAAAGAAAATTACCATAAGGGTAGCAAAGGAAGAGAAGGCAATGACCCAGAATTTGCCAACATAGGCATCAGAGATGAAGGCACCAATTAGAGGGGCAAAGTTGGTAACTCCAGACCAAATGTTGATCAAGTTTGATGATGATACTTGATTCATGTGGAATACCGTCATTAGAAACACTGTAAAATTAGCCACCAACCCAACCGATGCCAATCTCTCAAATGATTCATTTCCTGCCAACCATAAATTAAAAATTATAATTTCCTACAATTTCAATTAAAACCAAAGTGAAAATTACTAATAAACCTTAATTGCAAGCATATAAGGAGCTCAAAAACAAATGATGTCCAGCTCAGTAACATCTTGGGGAGCCGTGGATGGCATCCCAGTCTATCCGGGTTCGAATCCAAGGGGAGTCAGTTTGAGGGCATGACCCAGTCCTTGGGTTGGTCCAGTCATAGACTGTGCTGCCCCAGCCCAGTCAAAGACTATGGTTGGGCTCTAGGTCCAGCGTAGGCGTATTAGCAGGCTGCCTGTACGTGGATGCCCGATACCGCCGGGGATGCGTGTGTTCATGTGTGTATTCGTGGTAGTCGTTTGTTGGTTCGATACTGCTATGTCTTCAAAAAATATATAAGGAGCTCAAAAATATATCATTTTATTTGTGTGAGAAGAGTGGTTATAAATTAATTTTTAAGTTATTGGGTCGTTCTGCTGGTTAAATTAGACTATGGCGGTGTTTACAGTTAGACCAGTAATAAATCATACATTGGTTAAGATGAGATAAGAAACCAATCGAATGAACACAGAAAAAGTTAAAGAAACAAGGACTTAAGATGGAAGTAAGAAATTTTGTACCTAGAACATAAGGCATGGATTTCCAACCACCAGGCTTCCGTTGGGTGGGTTTTGGTGGTGGCGAATTGTGGTGGTGATGAGCTTTTCCGTCATCATTTTCCGGGAAAGACGATGGTAGCATTGATAAGAAGAAGAAGAAGAATTGATAAATGGGGAAACACTTGCAATGGAGCAAAGAAGAGCTTAAATATTGCTTCCTCTAGCTAGTTATCTAAAGCTATATCCTTTCTCCTTTCACTCCAGCCATCTATTTATACTTGACATAAGTCGCTTTATATAACTCCTTGATTTTTATGGACAAAGATATATTAAATAGCTAAATGTATTTATGGAGGAAAGGTTCAAAAGAAAATCTTAAAAATATTGAAAACTGAGAAATACCTTCATGATCCTCCATTGGATAGTGCATAACAGTAAATTAAGCTTTTCTTTTCGTTTTTTTATGTACAAGTGATTGATGCACCTGTGCATATTAAAGATTACGTCTATGCACAAATGCATACAGTCTAAATAGAGGACTATAAGGTTGTTCCTCAGTTTAGGACTATAAGGTTGTTCCTGTATCTATATATCAAAATTTAACCATAAATTAAAAATAACAAGATTTATTAATCATGTTTATGGTCGTATCAATTATGCCATCAAAAGAAGAGTTTGTACTACCCTTCATGACACACTTAAGATCTTACCGTAAAAACTAAGCAATTAATACAAAGAAAAAAGGTTATTTTCATAGAAGTAATTTTATCATCTCAACTACCCTTGATGATTTACGTTTTGTGATCCGACTAAAACTGGAAAAAAAAAAGGTAAATGATATGTCACAAAAACACGAGCAATTAAAAACATCCTTTTATTTTATTCAGTAATATATATTCAAAAAAGAGTTAAATGCAAACTTGGTCCTTGTGGTTTACAAAAAATAATGACTAAGGTCCCTCTTAGGAATTTTTAACTAACAAGGTCCTTATAATTTGGTCTTTTATAACACCTATGGTCCTTCCTCATTGACAGCATTAAAAGAGATTGGAGATAAGAAGGGCAATTTGGTCAATTCACTTTCACATGCTTTTAATCTTACTTTATAACATGCTTGATCCCTATTGTTTACAAAAAAAATAACATGTAACATCCCTCTAAATAAACATGGATATAAGCATGAATAGAATGCATTATCTAATTAAAAAATATAAAGTTAAATTTGCTATTGAATATCTAAAGTCAAATTTGCTATAATTTAGGCTTAATATGCTGCATGGTGAAACATGTTTTGGTTTGATATTGACTTATTGAGTATCTAAAGTCCGTTGCTATAACAAATTAAGCCTAAATTAATAGCAATTAGCTATAAAGCAAAACCAAAAATGATAGCAAAATAATTCCAAAATAGCAATAATTAGCTATAAAGCAAAATCAAGTTTGATAGCAAAACAATTCCGAAGTAGCAACAAATATCTATAATAACCATCATCCAAACCGCTATATAAACAATCCCAAAATAACAACAAGCTATAATAACCAACATCCAACCGCTATATAAACAATCCAAACATAGCAACCATTAAGTACAAAAAATAGAGCAACTACATCAAGTTTTGAACAAGGGAAATTCAAACCGCATGAAATTAAGGTTCTTGTCCTTTGCATGTGCAGGAGTTGTGACCTTGTTTTTTTCATTTTGTGCATCTTATAGTCTTGCCAACTCTTCTAAGTTTCCTTCCTGCTTCAATCAGCTCTCCAATAGATTTTACCCTCTTCTTTTTGGGCCTACCCACTTGGGTGTGATGTGTTGGCAGAGGCGGATTCACTACTTGACAAGAGGGGTCACTTGACCCCCAAAAAATCCATTGAATAACTAGTTTTAGTGGGATAAACTACATTTTATTGGCTTGACTCCTTTTTTTAACATAATTTCAATAAAACTTCTCGCATATAAAAATTTTAAACCAATAAATAAATCATTTGAACTTAAATATTGAATGTGTGCCAACTTTTCGTTCAATTTTTATGTCTTGGAGTTAATTTATATAAACCTACAAAAAGGTGTTTTTGCATAAATATACTTTATTATTTGATTCGAGTTTAATGTTATTTTGTGTATGAGTATTTATATATCTACTTATAACATATTGATTAAAATTTAAATTAATAAATATTATTATTATTAAGCCATAATACCATAGAATATAAAAAATTGCATAATTATTATATTTAAAGAATCACTAAAATTGGAAGAAATCATATTTTATTTAATAGGGACCAAATCTGTTATCAAAAACCTCAAGTATATGAATGGACAAAATTGCCCTTCTTATCTCCAATCTATTTTAACGTAATCAATGAGAAAGGACCATAGGTGTTATAAAAAACCAAAATATAAGGACCTTGTTAGTTAAAAATTCCTAGGAAGGACCTTAGTCGTTATTTTTTGTAAACCATAAGGACCAAGTTTGCATTTAACTCTTCAAAAAATTATGTAAATACGATGACATTTTATTTATTTTTTTCTTCAACCTCATGAAGCGATGTAGTTGGGCACGTATCTGTTTAACTCTTTTGGTTAAGCAATACAATTTTATGTTACAATGAAAAAGGTAGAAACTTTTTTCTTTTAAAATAGATTTGTGTTCAACTTAATTTACATATTTGCACGTTACTAATTGTTACAAATTTGGTGAGTTCAAATGTGGTCCATATTACTTTTTTAATTTTCATTAAAAAGAAAATTTTATTTTCATGACGCCAAATTAATAAAACGTTTGCAAGAAAATGTCATATAACAATGTTAGGCTATGTTTGGTAAACTAGCTGATAAGCTAGCTGATAACTGATAAGCTAGCTAGTGACTGATAAGCTAGCTGGTAGCTGATAAGCTAGCTGGTGAACAAGTCACGTTTTAGTTCTATGGTAAAAACTAGCTTATGAGTATGTAAAATGACCAAAAATGACATCTTTAATAAATAATCAATTACAAGTATTTTATAATATAATTAAAATAAAATTTTAATAATATAATTAAAATAAATTTCTAATAATATAATATGTTAAAAAATAATATAGATATTATTATTATATATATACACACATAAATTTAGGGGGCGTTTGGTTGGGGGTATTGAGGGGTCAGGAATGGGAATGATAATGAAAACTGCTGTTTGGTTTGATATTATATAATGGAATCATTCCTGCAGATCCATTAATTTCCATTCCTGACTAAATTGGGGGGAATGAAAATTTTATTTCTACTTGGTTCTTTTTTCCATGCATTGTTTCATCTATGAATATTAAATGAAATATCTTTTGTATTTTCATGTTGGAAAACCATATTTTTTTTTAATATGAAACAACTTTTCATTGATTATATTGGATTAACCAAACACCATCAATGCAATGCTCATTCCTATTCCCATTCTCCTGCATTTCCATTCCCATTCCCATTCCCTGAAATGAACCAAACGCCCCCTTAGAATTTGTTAAAATAAACTTTAGAAAAAATCTACATTAACTATAATTTAAATTACTATTAAATATAATAAAAGTAAAATTAATCAACTTAACATATCTTAAATAATCAATAATTCTAAAAGAATATAATTAAGAATTAGATATAAATATTTTTTTATTAAATTATTTAACATGTTTCACTTATATAACATTTTAAAAATTATTGTATTTTTATTTGATAACTAAACATATTAAATAATATATAATAATAATTAATAACATTTAAAAATAAATAATATATAAGGTATAATTTAATTTAATTAATAATTATTTTAAATTATTAAAAACTAATAATTATTAATTAATATATAATTATAATTATAATAATTAATTATTAATAAGGGGTACAATTAGAAAAAGTCACAAAAAACTTCTCATAAGCTACTCAAAGTAGCTTATCAAAAAGCTAGCTTATAAGCTACTTTTGGTCTTACCAAACATGTACACAGAAAATAAGCTAGCTTATTGAGTCAGCTTATAAGCTAGCTTATTGAGTCAGCTTAGTAGAACGATCCATTTTTTGAGTCTTAAGAAATAAAATGTATAATAAATTAGTAATCATGTGTTTATGACTTTGTTTTATAATCAAATAATTATTTAAGTTTTTTTCTAACTTGCTCTAACAACTTTCTATATTATATTTGTGTAAGATATATGGTCGTTTGTCATCTAAACTCAAAAGACTTATTAAAATGATAGTTTTATGTATAAAAACTCAATTGAAAGGGTACCAACTTTGAACATTTTAAGCATTGATAATTGATCAAAGAAATTGTAAGACTATAAACAATGTATTATTTGGAGGGATGAAGTACTTTTTAGTTCTATGGGATCAACTAGATCGTTTTTACATTTTAGAAAAATGATAGGCCAAATACATATATTTATGTTTGTTAAATACGTTTTTAGCCCTTTGGGGTCAAGTTCAAATGAAAATTCTAAGTTGATTGTGAATGAAATGACAGTCGACAATGCGTCATGTGTTCTATTCGGCTCATATTCAGAATGAATAATACATGACTATTCAGACTGAATATTATGCATTATTCAAGGTGATTAATAATACAATATTTAGACTGAATAATAGAACATTGAGTATTATTCTATCTGAATAAGCTTGTATTATTCAGACTGAATATGTCACGTCACTCTTGGATGTCCTTACGTTTACAATCAAGTTTAAGTTTCTATTTGAACTTCCATCTATGCCTCTATATGTTAAGATTCTTCTCATATGTCAACATTTGAAATTTCTTTTTATATTTTCAACATATGATTTGATTTAAATTTGATTTATATAGGAATACATTAATTATCCATATAGCAACATACTCTAAAAAAATTCATACACGTGAAACAGTCTAAAAAAGTTCTTTCTAAGAAACATAAATTATAAAATATAATGCAACTTCTTACATAAAATAATAAGTCGTCGTGTTAAAGTATTATCAACTAATATGAGTTTGGTTATATATCTTATTCATCATAAAAAGAACTTACATATAAATTGGTAGGGAAGAAATAACATGATTGAATTAGAATAATATAAAATTTGGGAAATGTCTTTGTATTGGAAGTAACCATCAAAATTGTCGCAAAATAAAAGATCGTCATAAAAGTGTCATGAATTACGAAGGTCGATTGCATCAAGCAAATTTTAAAATATACGATAGATTTACAACCACAATCACCGTAAACATTATATATCTTTTTTTTTTGTTCACAAATGATAATAATAGATTAAAGATTCTTTTTATCTCAAAATAAAAAGATGATCTTTAGCCAACTTTTTAAATAAAGCCGGTATAATTTGATAAAGTACATCCATCTTCAAGTGCATAATAGAGCACTATGGTAGAGTCTCATTAGATTTGATATTAACATTCTTACCTTATTTATATTATTAAAATTTTAAAAGTATATATTACGAATAAATTCAAGCTTTGAAAGCCATTCAATTTTTGACAATTAATACAAAACACATTCACGTCTTGAAAGTAAGAAAACATGCAACTTATGTAAGTTTTTGCTTTTGTGAAAGTTATCTAGAATAATTAAATTTGAAAGTATAGTTTTTTAAAATCCAATAAACAAAATTAAAAAGACAATAAGTATATGTAAGCATATATATGTTACAATCGGCCCTCTACACATACATTGGATGCTTTAGGAACATGTTTGTATTTATCAATGAAATTGAACACTATCATCTATTATATCGGACAATATTTTAATTTTTTAAAAAAGTATTGTATGCAATAACCTAATCGGTAAGGGTCTACTCGGTAAGAATCTAGTTCTTATAGTGTTCATCTTGTAAGATAAATTCATCTGCTAAACCCCAATGGGGCAGCCTACCGATTAAGGCTTGGTGTTGGGGAAAAACCCACCCAAGTTCGAATCCGAGGGTGAGCAACCAGGGGCCACTGAGTATTAATCTCAGGGGAGCATGCTTTAGCTCTCGATAAAATTTACCAAGGATGTAGTCTAGGCAAACCCAGATGAACCTTATCAATAAAAAAAAATATTAGGCAAACGATGTCTAAATTTCCACGGTGTCAATAAACAAAATATGCCACATGTTGCGTTGTTAAGGTTATTAACTTTGATACTGAAATCCATAAATATATCACATTTTTCAATGTCAAAGGTTATCAAATTTTGTATTGTGTTATAAATGACTGCTCTACTAATTTATCTTGTTTTTATCACTAGATATTATAAGATTTCAATCGTACACTTGTTCAAAGTTACATGTTCTATTATATCAGGTTTATCTTTTGCTAATATCAAATATCTTTTTCTTACACATTTAAAACCTTCTACTCTCATTCATAAACTGTTTTTTAAATATTTAATGTAAATGATACTAGTATCTTATCGCTATAGTTTTATTGAATTGTAACACAAAATTTTATATTCATATATAGATGAAGTTCAAATGTGAACTTTTTTCATTGTGAACATGAATATCACTAAAATCATGCACGCCACGTGATAATCTAAATCGACGCCTAAGAAAGATTCACCATGAATATTATTCATTCTAAGCTTAGGTGCAATCAGTCAATCACTCTGAATTGCGCGCCTAAGCTTTATTCAAACTAAATAAGCACGTATGCAAAGTGAATAAAGATTAGCCGCATCACTCTGAATTGTGCGCCTAAACTTTATTCAAACTGAATAAAACTTTTATTCACTCTAAATAATACATGAATACTCAGACTGAATATTGTCACGTGACACGTTCAAATGTGAACTCATTTTTCATGAATAAGGCTAGGTTCAAAGGTGAACTCATTTTTCATCGTAAACGTGAAAACCACTGGTATTGCATGCGCCACGTGACAATATTCAGTCTGAATAAACATGTTTTATTCAGACTGAATAAAGCCTAGATGCCAATTCAGATTGTCAAGTGAAATGATTTTGTTGGTCGACGTTCACAATGAAAAATGAATTCACATTTAAATTTTTCTCTATCTTTCTTTATATGTATATATAGTTTATAAATTTCCCTTTGCTTGGTTATAACACTTTTTGGATGCATTAGGCATGCATAGTAGTGGAGTTCAAAAGGGACTAAAACTCCCAATTGCAGAATGATCATGTCCTAATAACACATCAATTTAAAAAGAATAATATGCAAAAACAAAACAAAAAAACAAGAAAAGAACGTGAACAAAACCTAATTGACTTCGACTATGATACACAAGCACTCCATGTGACACAAAATGCCTCATCAACTAGTGGTCTTTTGTGGTACCATCCCTAGTCAAATCGGTCATAAAAAAAACCTGAAAGTGTTTGTCGTTTTCTATGGGCTACAAATTTATGGTGATTATTTATAGGATTATGTTAAACCAATGAACATTTTAAAGTAACTATTTAAAAGAAATCCAATAGACTTTGGTGTTTGGACAAATTTTTTGAAACATATAAGTCCCTAGCCTTTTCAAAATCACTTAGGTTATGTTTGACAAACTAGCTGATAAGTTAACTTATGACTGATAAGGTAGCTGGTGACTGATAAGGTAATTGATGACTGATAAGGTAGCTGATGAATAAGTTACGTTTGGCAAAAACTAGCTGATAAGATAGCTTATGACTGTGAAAGGACAAAAAAACATGTTTGAAAATTAATGTTATAAAACTTAGCAAGGGTATATTTGGAATAAAAAAATAAAAAGTCTCATAAGTCACCGAAAGGTTATTGAGTGTAGCTTTTCAAATTAACTTATAAGCTAGTTTATGGTCCATCCAAACATGTATCTGACTTATAAGGTGACTTATAAGCTAAGTTATAAGTTAACTTAATTTTACCAGACAATACCTTATCTAAATTGTTGGACTTTCTAAAACTTATTAAATGCATTTGTGACCTATAAACTAGCTGATAAGCTAGCTGATGACTGATAAGCTAGCTGATAGCTGATAAGCTAGCTGATGACTGATAAGCTAGCTGATAGCTGATAAGCTAGCTGGTGACTGATAAGCTAGCTGATAGCTGATAAGCTAGCTTATGAACAAGTCACGTTTGGTAAAAACTAACTTATGAGTATGTAAAATGACCAAAAAGGACATCCTTAATAAATAATCAATTACAACTATTTTATAATTTAATTAAGACAAAATTAGAATTAAAATAAATTTCTAATAATATAATATGCTAAATAATACAAACAATAAAAAAATTATATAATATAATATATTGAAATAATATAAAGTTTGATTATTATTATTATTATTATTATTATTATTATTATTATTATTATTATTATTATTATTATTATTATTATTATATATGCATACTATAGATTAGAATTTGTGAAAACAAACTTTAGAAAAAAAATCCACATTAACTTATAACTTAAATTACTATTAAATATAATAAAAATAAAAACCAAATTGATCAACATAACATATCTAAAATAATTAATAATTTTAAAAGAATATAATTAAAAATTAGATATAAATATTTTTTTATTAAAATATTTAACATGTTTTATTTATATAACATTTTAAAAAATTTAAACATGTTGTAGTTATATAACATTCTAAAAGTTATTATTTTTATCTTTTAATAATTTAAAAATAGTAAATAATGTATAATATAATTAATAACATCTAAAAATAAATAATATCATGTATAATTTAATTTAAATAATAATTATTTTTAATTATTAAAAATAAAATATTTATTAAAAATTAAAAATTAAAAATTATTATTTATGATTAATTAATACATAATTTTAATTGATAATAGTTAATTATTAATAAGAGATATACTTGGAAAAAGTTACAAAAAGCTTCTCATAAGCTACTCAAAGTACCTTATAAAAAAGCTAGCTTATAAGCTACTTTTGGTCTTACCAAACATATACACAGAAAATAAGCTAGCTTATAAGTCAGCTTATAAGCTAGCTTTTTTTTACCAAACAATGCCAAAATAGGTTAATATAGTAAAATAATTGAAAAGGTCAAAAATACTATTCCTAGACATTCTTTTCATTGAAAAAGGGATTACTTATTCAAAATGTATCCAACTATCCATAATATACTATTGTATGTATCCACCTAAAAAATTCCTTTTGTATATATCAAACTTTATTTTTTAGTCTATTGTGTGTATTTTTGGTACACACAATAGTATATTGGGGGATAGTTGGATACACATAATAGACTCAAAAATACACATAATAGACTAAAAAATAAAGTTTGATATATACAAAAGAAATTTTTTTAGATTGATACACACAATAGTATATTGGAGATAGCTGGATACATTTTGAAGAAGTAATCCCAATGAAAAATACATAAAAACCGTTGTAATATCATCGGTTAATCGATAGTTATTTTATTTTTTTGAGAAAAAAGAAAAGAAAAAACATTCCTCATACATTTTTAATATAAAGATAATAGATATTTTGAATCTTTTTTCATTCTAACTAAATTTCTTTCAAATACCGAAATGATAACACAATATAATGTTATTTAAATTTAGAAAATTTTAACCGGAATATCAAAAAATAAGAAATATTTTCCAACTCGATATTTTTTTGAAAAAGGAGAAAAGGCGTCGGTTGTAGGGTTTTTAAAAAATAAATAATAGAATATTTAAATTTTTTTAACTTAACAAAAAATCTTATATTTTTGATATAGAGAAATGATATACATAATAAATTTCGCATTACTTTAGTGTATTTTGGCGAAAAAATTGGTACATTGTGGCACAACTTTTGTTATATTCTAGTGCAAATTTTGGTATATGTGGAACAATTTTGATATATTGAAAAGCAACTTTTAGTATATTTTGGTCCAACTTTTAGTATAATTTAGCACAATTTTGGATATATTTTGTTACAACTTTTGGTATTTTTTGGTGCAAATTTTGGATTATTTTAGTTTAACTTTTGGTAAATTAATTATACCCAAATTTTGTATACATTTTATTGCATTGTATACAACTTTTATATGTTTTGGAAAGAGTAATGGAAATTTTATATCCATTTCGTTTTATAAATGTATGTATCTTTTTCGTTCAAAATTTGTCTGGAGATTTAATCATTCAAAATATGAAAATTCGTTGTTTTTTCCTATTATTTAACAATATTAACTTGTTTATAGATCATAAAAATGTATCTAACAAGTTTTAGAATCCAAGAATTTATTTAACAGGTTTTGGAAAATTCAATGACTTATTTATTTCAAAAGTTGTCCAAAAACTTAATCATTCCAAAAACAAAAATGCATTGGGGTTTTTAGTTTAAACTGTTCCCCTACTTTAATTAGGTTTCAATCAAACATTGTAAAATGTAAATAAAAAGAAGAAGAAGAAAAAAAGGTTCTTAACTTGTATGTGTCTATATGTGTGTAAGTTCATAGAGAAAGCTTGTTCATTTTAACACTTTTTTTTCGGGATAAGGTTTATCTAGGCTTTACCCAAACTACATCCTTGGTAATTTGGAAATTAGATTTCGACCGTCTGAAACTAAGCTTGACTACAACATTTCAACATTTAGACTCGAACCCGGGTATATAGAATATCCCACCACATTACTCTAAGCCTTTTGCCAATACGCTACTACCTTATTATAAGGTTAACACTCTTTTGTTTATATATAAAAGTAATGAATGAATAAGAAAGATTGACACCCATTTAAACCCTGTGGAAATAAGGAGAAAGATGCACATAAGAGAGTGGATATAAAATCAATCATTCAGACGAAAAATACAATGATTGATTAGAAAACAGATAATGCTCAAGTCTTATTATAAAGATTCAAAGATGATGCACTAAGGTTTACATGATAAATTGTTGAGCTTATTTAAAACCAACTACCAAAAATTATAATAATTAAGGTTGGTTATTCCTTTTAGTTTCAACTAGCAATTAAAATTTATAAGAATATTTTTAACGGTTTTTTTATAATTTCTTTAAAATAGAAAATTAAAAGTTAAAATCTTTAAATAAAATTATATGAGCTCTATTTTAAAAACGTTATCATTAATTATATTATTAAAATATTATATAATTTTATCGTTTTAACGTGTTTTATATGAAAAAATAAATAAAATAATAATTTCTTTTATCCCCTAAATTTTCATCAAGTTTTAAAAGATTCTCTAAACCCGAGTTTTTTGTTCTCTATTTTATTTTAGAGAACATTACCATCCTTAACCGGGACTGTAGGAGAGCCGGTACTGGGCCGGTACATTAGTACGGGAGCGGTAGAGGCCCCAACCGGTACCCCCATGCCGGTCTCTCTCCTACACCCCACCCCACCTCACCTTTCTCTCTATCTCTCTCTTCTTTTCCTTTTTCTTTTATTTTTTTAATTGATTAGAGTGGTATGGAATTGGTATGGGTAAGGATGGTATAGTATGATGTTGCTAAGATAGTGAAAAGCTGGGGTGGCAGCTGGTATGAATGGTACAGTTAAAGATGACTTAAAGAAACTCTTGAATTTAATAAGGAATAAAATATTGTTGTCTCTGGTTATGAGGCGGTATAAAAATGTTCACATCCCGAAGAAATTGAATGAAGTTTGGTCCAAGTTCAATCTTTAATGCACTGACAAGGTGACAACCATGAGTCTTTGTTTGAATATTAGAAAATGATCCATATATAAGAGACACTGTATCCATTAATTATATATATATATAGAGGAAAGTTTAAATGTGAACCACTTTTTGGTTGTGAGCGTGAGGACAACCGAGAGCGCGACACGTGACGACTTTGGCTATGTTTGGCAAGCGTAGCTTATAAGCTAGCTGGTAGCTGATAAGCTAGCGGATAGCTGATAAGCTAGCTGTTGATTGATAAGCTTGCTAGTAGCTGATAAGCTAGCTGTTGAACAAATTATGTTTGGCAAAAACTAGCTTATGAGTATGTAAATTGACCAAAAAGGGTATATTTGAATTTAATAATTAATATTAATAAGAGTATAATTGGAAAAAGCTACAATAAGCTCCTCATAAGCTACTCAAAGTAGCGTTTCAAAAAACTAGCTTATAAGCTAGCTGATAAGCTAGCTTCCTGGTACATGTTTGGATGGACTAGCTTATAAGCTAGCTTATCAGCTAGCTTATGCTTGCCAAACAAAGCCTTTGAGTATGGTCCCCCTCTTTAATTCAATGCCCTCCCATGAATCGCGCCTAGTCATCCGCCGTGGATATGACGTGGCGCCTAGTCATCCGCCACATGTCGCGCTCTCGGCTGTCCTCACGTTCACAACCAAAAAGTGGTTCACATTTGAACCCACCCCTATATATATATATATATGGAAAGGTAGCATGTCAATTTAAGAGAAAGTAAAGAGCAATCTTAGACATTCATCTTACTGTTAAGGTGGACGTGATCATGGATTGACGTGATTCATGGGGTAGAGATTATTAAAGGGGAGATCGGTCAAAGTCGCATTTGTTGACCGGATGAGTGGCTGGGATTGCTTCTCACGTTCTCTTAAATTGATATGTTTCTGGTTTCTCGTTTGAACCTCCTTCTGTATATATATATATATAATATGTATGTAGGAGTAGAACATACGGAAAAGTGTAGAACATACGGTGGCCTATCACTATTTTGAAACTCTGTTATAGTATAAAAAGTTATAGAATTCGGAAAAGTGTTAGTGTGTCATCATATCATTTTGTTGTGTATCACCTTGTATATTTTGAACCTACAATGAGGACACAAGTTTCCCCTCTAGGGAGTTGGTTTGGAGGGCATTTCTTACAACCCAAACCTTAGTTCAAGTCTTATTTTTAAGTTTTAGTTTCATATTTATTGTGTTTTTGAAAAAAAAAAAAAAAACTTGCAATAAAAGACTTGAACACATCACCAAACATATGAAAAATAATGAACAAACTAATAGGCCAATGATAATTAATTTTACAAAAAATATCCCTATACTTGTTTTCTATAGTCAGATGGTGTCATAGTTTGAAGATATTTCTTGGTACGTCCCTGCTAGGAACTCAAAGTTGATTAGAAAACCAGAGAACCATATAAAGTGTAATAAGTGACATATTTATCAAAATTATGGCTCGTTTCTAGGTCTGTAAACGAACCGAATGAATACGAATGGGGCCTGTTCATGTTCGTTTGTATAAGTTTAAATGAAAACGAACAAGAACGCTTAACCGAACGAAAAATCATGTTCGTGTTCGTTCATTTAGCATATGAAGATGTTCATGTTCGTTCATTTATCACATGAGGATGTTCGTGTTCGTTTGTGTTCGTTCATTAAACTCTTAAACGAACGGTTCACGAACGTAAACGAACATAAACAAACATAAACGAACGAAATGAACATGAACAAACAGAAAATCCTACATATTCTTAATTAACATCCAGAAGTTTTTATTCGAGAGTAGAGAGATTGTGTAGCATTTTTTTTAACTTTAATTAAAACATAGTAAATAATTAAATTACTTAATAAATAATATATAATTTATAAACAGTTATATATACTAATATAAATGAACGAACATAAACGAACAGTTCACGAACGTAAACGAACAAACGGTTTACGAACATAAACGAACGAACGGTTCACGAACATAAACGAACGAACGGTTCACGAACATAAACGACGAATATAACCGAACATTCACGAACATAATTGAACGAGGATGTTGTTCGTGTTCGTTCGTTTATTTAAACGAACGTAAAAGCTTGTCGTGTTCGTTCATTTATTAAACGAACGAACTTTCCGTCGAACAAAATCACGAACGGTTTATGAACGTTCGGTTCGTTTACAGGTCTATTCGTTACTCATCATCAATGGGTAACATATTAATGATGAATATGTAATTCATTGTAAATAATATGTCCATATATAATATTCTAATATGAACGTATGATTTAATTACAATGAATAACACTTCTATGTTTATTAGAATATATGCATAATGAATATTTATTTTGATTTTGAGGAGGAATATGTAGCCCACTGTAAACGATTCTCGAGTTTCTAATAACTTTGAGTTCCAATAAGGCATCAATAGCTAAATATTCACTATAGGATATTCACAATGAATGTATAACTCCCACTTAATTTTATGACCAGAATAAAACTATATAGCATTATATAATACTCCTATGACCAAGAAGCATGATATATATGTACATCTACACAGCAAAAGACCGACTACATTTTGTATATAGCATTCTTTTATGGACATTCTAATTTAAGTGATACTTTTTCCCAATTGGTTAGATGTAGGACCAAAATACACAAGTTGCATATTAGTCATTTGTACGAAAACATTATTAACATTAGATCATCTTCAATGGTTAACCTATGTAGAAAATTAAACAAAAATTAAAATATATATAAAAAAAAGTCTTCCTCCCATCATAATACCTTTTTTCTCTTTTTTTATATACCTTAACACATCCGTTTCTTCAAAGATTTGAGGAAACTCAAGTAGTTAAAAAAAGGGTTCATGACTTGACCGGGTAACAAACTATTTATTTTGTCCACATATTATCATGAACTATTTTCTCATTTTTTGTATTTAATATCATTAAACTCTCTTTTTTTGTACACATAATACCATTGCTACCGGGAATAGCCCGTAAACTACCATCTTTCACCCACCCACCACCTCCACCAAAACCACCACCTCCAAAAAACCATATTTCACCCACCTACCACCACTACTACAGCTGCCACCACCAAAACACCACCACCTCCAAACCATCACTAACACCACCAAACCACTACCACCACCTCCAAACCACCACCACAATCACCATCTCCACTGATCGATACAACTATTTTTTTAATATTATTATACGTAATTTAGATATTTATACAATTGTTTATGGTTTTCAATTAAAAAATCACATGCCAAACTAATTAATTAGTTTAAATAAGAAATAAATATAATGTGATGTAAATTGTAATTAACTAGTTGATAAGCCCGGGCTTCGCACCGGGTTTATGAAGAGTAGCTATCGACACTTTAACATATTTCAGTCAATATGTTATATATGACTAAAACGTAAAATGAAATATAGAAAACTAAAAGATGAATAAATATTATTAGTTTATGGGGCTGATATGTAAGTTTAAAAGTGGGTATAGGATTCGGGTCGGTTAGAGCGTATATATAGTATATAATAAAATAAATACATGAAAAAATATTCAATGTTAGGCTCATTTCGATCTTATCGACCATAAGATTATAATGCGTACTTCGTTAACATTAAAATATGTTTTTTAACATATTTTAGATCGTTAACATTATCGACGATATGATTATAATGACGTAATTTGTTAAAATTAAAACGTATTTTTGTAACATGTTCCAACCAATACACGATATATGAGTAAAACGTAAAATGAAATATAGAAAACTAAAGTATAAAGTGAATAAAGATTATAAATTTAGGGGGCTAAAATGTAGATTTGAAAATGGGTATAGAATTCGGTTCGGTTGGAGCGTATATATAGTATATAATAAAATAACTACATCGAAAAATATCCAATATTAGGCTCATTTCGATCGTATCGACGATACGAATATAATGGCGTAACTTGTTAAAATTAAAACGTATGTTTTAACGTCTTTTTGCCAATACACGATATATGACTAAAACGTAAAATGAAATATTAAAACGTCTTGCGGGATTGTGGGCTCGGCTGGGTAGAGCTACTTGTGGTAGCGGGCATGCCATGCGTACTTGGCGGCTTGGCCTCGGGGTTGGCAACCCATGGTTACCCGCTCCTCTCTCTCTCTCTCTCCCTCTCCCTCTCTCTCGAAATATATTTAAAAGAAAAGATTAAGGATATTCGGGCTTGTGGATAGTTGTACTCCTATTGAGGGCTTATGAGTAAAGCTAATGTGACATTCATGTGACAGTGAGGGTTTGTGGGCTTGTAGGTTGCGCTATCAAAAACCTAAAAAAATTGGTTAAGATCTTTATTGTACTTACTGCTAACTCTTTTACACCATTATAAACGTATAAATATCATGATCAAAACATGCTCTATCTTCAGGCACTACCACTTTCACACCCAACCTCCCCCACCTCCATCATCTCATGTCCACCTGAAACCCTATTGCTCTATGTCATATTTGACTAGTTGACACTCAAGTTATTGTCTGAACTTTGAACAAGTCATTTGATATGTAAAAATAAAAACCTAAATTGAATTGAATCAATGAAAAAAAAAAATCTAATGATGTAAACAAACCATTTAAATTATAAAATCTTACTTAATAAGGAGTTGTTTACAAAATACTTATCTTGGTATTATGGGTTCAATTAACTTACAAGTGTAACATGATAACAATGACCGAAAATCTTACCCAATAAAATGAAACAAAACCTCAATGGGACAGCCTACCGGTTAAAGCTTGTGGAAGGTGTAACAACCAACCAAAGTTCGAATTCGAGGGTGAGCAACCAGGGGCCACTGAGTATTAATCCCAGGAGAGCATGCTTTAACTCTCGGTAAAAATTACCAAGGATGTAGTCTAGGCAAAGCCCAGGTGAACCTTATCAAAAAAATAATAATAAGAATGAAACAAGGATCGGAAGTCTTAATCCATCTTAATTGCTTAAAATGTTATCCCATAAAATAAGTGAAATCGGTAACTCTTGCCTATAGATTTTTACCCAATAAGTTGCATGGAAAATGTATGTTCGTTTAAATTTTAATATTTCGTATAATTTAACAAACAGTGAAATTGATGTTTTCAATAATCATATAACTTAATTATTCAATATCTAAAAAAAATCTGAGTATGTGTAGCGATTAAACTTTGGGGGATATTAAAGATATATGGAATATGAACCAGAAAAAAATCGAAAATTATCCCCTCGAAATCCAAAAATCCGTAAACTTTTTTATTGAAATCAACCAAAAGGATAAAAACATCTCTCAGAAGGATAGAATTCGATATCAGATGATGACTCTATATGCCTTTGATCCACTTTACAAATGCACTTGTTCGACACAATCTTAAATCTGTCTGCTTTTATGACTGACTATATAAGTGAAGATGAAATAAACTCGTTTAGGTTTTGCATAAATTAACACGATGACATGGGTACACAAACACTGCAAGACAGAAGGCCTTATCTATCGGCCAAATATATCCCTCGGAAATCCACTAGAAATACATATTTCAGGCGGATTTGGCCACCAAAAAATCAAGCGTCAGAAACTCAAATTTCTAGCGGATCCGACGGATTTTGTCTTTTCAACAGATACGGGCATCGGAAATCCGTCAGAGTTTTTTTCAAAAAAAATTGTTAATTAAATTAAAAAGCTAAATAACTTTCGATTAAAGCTCAACTAGATCAAACAAAGCCCACGTTGTTCAATCAAAGTCCAACTAGATCTATCAAAACCCAACTAGATCCATTAAATCCTAGCTAAATCAATTAAAACCCAACTAAATCCATCGGAACCCAACTACATCGATTAAATCTCAACTAGATCAAACAAAGCCAAGTAGATCGGTCAAAACCCAACTAGATATCAAAAGTCAAGTAGATCAATTAAAGCCAACTAATTCCATCGAAACTAACTACATTGATTAAAGTCCAACTAGATTTAACAAAGCCCTAAACTGATCGAACCGAGAATCGTTCATCACACTGGGTCAAAAAAAAACCCGGTTTGCATACTACATAGCATGTAACATGTGTAAAAAGTAGTCACCGAAAGTTTAAAATGCACCATTGCAGTGTTTTTTTAATTTCAAATCACTCTCATCGTTTTTTTCTTGTAGTGGCTTTTTTCAATATTTCAGAATTTGCATTCTCCTGGGACCCATAAACAGGGCCTAGGGCTTTTTTCAATCATAAACCTTCAAACAGTTTAATCTATCTGCCATGTCAGCTTTCTCTCTCTGCCACGTCAGCTTTCTCTTTCCTATACATTTCATAAACCTTTTACTCCCAATCATGAACCGGTTTATAATTCATATAATAAATAAATATAATTATATAATTATAATGATTAAACTATGTTATAATAATTAAAAAACAATAGTAAAAACTACAACAATAAGATACTATAAATATGCTTAAAGTTGATGATGTACTAAACGGTTACGTATTTCAACGTTCATTTGACGGTATTGTTTTTTTTAACGGATTTGACGGTATTGTTAAAATTTGTTGAATGAAACTTTAAAATACGGTAATTAATTTATATAATTAAAGTTGTATTTAATTTATGTAGGTGAAAAATTATACTTTATTTATTTTTTTATACTACTTTTCAGTTATATAAATAAAATACAATGCCCATCTTCTTTATTTTTATGGAAATGTCATTTATATAATATATAAAATTAGAATTATGTTTTTTGTGGGCCCACAATTTTTCTATAGAGCGCTCTGTACAGACAAACCGGTTAGCCACCTCACTACATTTACAATGGTATCAAATTGTATAAACCACTTAATGGTCTGACAACAAATGATGTGGCGGTTTATAGAAATCCCCATTGGGGATGCTCTTACAAGAAACAGAGGATATTTTTTTAACTATACAGTCTTGGTTTTAAAAAGTTAGTTAATAAAAAAGAAAAAAAAAACATAAAACTTTTTTTAATATTTAATAAGATTTAAAAGGAGTTTCACATTACAATAAATGTTAAGATAATATTGTTTGTTGTTTGTCTAAGTTTACTATTTAATACTCAAAAGTTTAAAATTACTTGAAAAACCTTGTCATTCATCTACCGCTCAATTTTCTAATATTTCATTCGTATGAATTCTATTTTTCTATAATAATATACTATATTTCATACATTATCTTTAAAAATAAACCTCATACTTGTCAAAAGAAATTACCAACTAGATGAAAGAATCCGACTTAGATCTATATTTAAGAGCATCTCCAAGAGTCAATAACTTACGAACAAATAAGTGCAGTTTTGAAATCTTAAATATAGATCTAAGTCGAATAATTTCATGTGGTCGGTAAAAAGTTCAAAACAATGATGAAAAACATAACATAAATTGAGATAGAAACTGAATTGATTTATACAAAGTACTCCTCTGAAAAATCAACATTACAACCTTAAATGATATCAATGCAAATTTAAAGACATGTCATAACTTTGATGATGAAACAAATTCACAATGCTATGTGAAAACAATATGGTAGATATATAAATAATTATTTATTACTTTTGCATCCATAAGCTCTCAGAAAAAACAGTTTTATATAAATTGCCAGCATTTTTTGAATTCAATGTTATCTTTGATAACAAAGACAATGTATTGAATATTGTTTTCCTACTTATCGATGCCCCTTTTTACATCTCGTCCAGAACCTATAAAATGCCAAGAACGGATCTACCCATAAAATAAAGATATCAATGGTGAAGTCGCCTTCTTCATAAGTATGCAGCACAAAAATTAGCTAGGCCGCCGGTTCAAGTCTCTTTTCTATTACCATCAGAACCCTGTAGAATTAGGTCTGATACATTCAAGCTGACATAGACACCTACAGTTACCACAAAAAAAATATGCAGCCTGCACACAAACAATAAGCCAATACTTGTCATCCCACCACTCGTTATGCTATTTTCATGCCGTTTCAACGGCTGTGTGAGTCCGAACAACAAACGTAAAACCGCTTCCACAGTAGACTTTTGACGACGTGTGTTCGTTTTCGCCCAAACTTACAAGCTGAGGAGTAGTGTGGTCAGATGTGGTTCCTAAACCAAGCTGACCATGTTCACCCCATCCCCATGTCATTACCACTCCATTTTCTGCACAACATATAATTGTGTAAATAACCGCCAAATTAGTTGTCAAATCCCATGTCCCCTCCCTATCCACTGATCACGTGAAATTAAATAAATTTGTAGTAAATGAAGTAATTATGTGTGATTGGTGGGAACGGCAGGAGATGTTTATTCAATATATACGCTTGCCTGTGGTAAGGACGGAGTGTTCTGCTCCTGATGCAATTCCTGCAACTTTTATCCCGTTGAGACCATCAACTTTCTGCAAATGGGTTTCATTTGAATCCTCTGCACGAAACACGCTATCTCAACTATTTGCCAGCATTAACAATGGGTTATTAGGAATGGGTTGGGTTCCGGTCAAAAGTTGAGGTTAACGTGACAAGTGGTTATCAACCATTGCTGGATAAGAAGCAGATGGACATTAGGATGAGATGCACCATATCAATTCTCTTTTAAAGCGCCATTCATGGAATGGGAGGGCATGAGATTAAAAGTGATCAACGATTCAAATCCACTTCTCACGTTAACCTCAACTTCTCACAAGATCCTTTGCCTGTTATGGATTTACTATAGTAATAGTAGCATATCATTGATGAAGAATGTCCAAAAAGGGATATTAAAAAGGGTAAGACAAGAAAACTATTATCCTTGTTGCATAACAGTCATGACCCAAGTCAAAGACTGCTTCATGTTCCAAATTAGTTTTAGGAAGCACATCAAAATTGGAAAAATTCCCATTTTAAGATGTCCCTTGATCATTAAAACCTTCCCATTTGGAAATGTTCAAAGTTAGAGCTACACAGTTACTCATTAGTGTCATCACACACAAATTAGTGGCATTGATTTAGATCCACAAGATTCTTTTACAAGGGAACACCCCCCCCCCCCCCCCCCCCTTCCTCTTCTTCTTTAACCGTTCATTTGTACAGTATGCACATGTGCATACAAGTAAATGAACTATTATAGATGTTTCTTGGTTTCTATGCACGTGTGCATACTGGGAAAAATTACTTGTATGCACATATGCATACCGTACACATGAATGATTACTAGGGTACTCAGTTTTTCGTTCATTTAAGACCTCAAAGATAATCAACTTCATTCAGATTGATACATACCCTTGGCCAAGTTCTCCTTTTGAGGGTTGTTAAGAACCCCATGATGGCTACCACCAAGCATATGAACTTCCCCTTCATCTGTAGACAAAACCAAATAGTTTCAGTTTATGTTCAAATCATCATGCAACAACCAGCACTCTTAAAACTATGAGTTCCTAACACTGTGTTCTCGAAACTCACTTTACGAAGGAAAGGGATGGAAAGGGGAAGGAAAGAAAGTAAAGGATCCGGAAAGAAAATATCAAAAGAATGATAAGTTTCCTTCCAATACCTTCCTCCTAAAATTAAAACTAAATAAAAAATTACTAAAATTATTAAAATTACCAAAATACCCCAACCTTACATTATAAATTATATATTTTTAAAGGGTATCTTTGTAAAAATGAGATATTTCCTTTCTCTCTTGTTCGAGAACATGAAAAAAAAATCTTTCCTTCCCTTTTGAGAACACTAATGTAAAAATTATTTTCCTTTTCATTCTTCTCTTCGATCCTTTTCTCTCTTTTTTTTCCTTTCTTTTCTCTGCATATTCGAGAACACAACGTAAAAGAACTGGGAAATTTCTTTCAACTTTACATGTCTAATTGATATTTGAAGAGAAATCAATAATTATATCAAGTATTTATAATACAAAAAGAATCAATATCAAATCAGTAGACGAACAAATAATAACTAAAATTTTGTAAAATATAGATTTGATATTCAAAGTCGAGCGAGGCAACTAATCAGCAAACTGCATAAGAAGGGAGTAAGACTCACTTCACGACGTACCTGTTAGCATCAAGGCATGATTCCACCCAAGGGTAGCCTGCGTAAATGAGAACGGTGAAATCACACGATTGGGACAACACATATCTGGAGTACCACCAAACCCTCTTCCCCAAGTGTACAATTGCCCATCAGCTATTAAAAAACAAGATGAGATCATTAAACTGGGAAAAAAATGATCAGATTTAGGAGCCATTTGTTTTTTAAAAAATACGTCTTAAAACCTCTTAAGTCTGAAACTTAAGAGGTTTGCAGACTTAAGACCATATGTTTATTTTCAAGAAAATGTCTGAAAACCTCTTACCATCCTCTGAAAAAACAAATGACACCTTAAACTTCTATAAACTGAGATTTGAACTTAACTTAATGCAATTCACTTACCGGATAATGCAGCACTATGATCTCCATTTGCACTGATACTACTAACGTTAACCTCCTCCAATCCACAAACATTCTGTGGAAGACTTATAGATTTGATTTTCTCGTTAGATGTTCCTAATTGACCACGCTTACCGGATCCAAAACCATATACTTGGTCTCCAACTTCACCTGAACCAAATTGGACTCAATATTTTTTAAATTCAATAACCAACAATATAAGCAAAGAAACGAAATGAATTATCTTGTTTTGGTAAACAAAAAAAGCCAACTGTAACAACGTATTAACAACTATAAAGACTCAACGCGACTTCACCTTTCAACAAGGCTAGTGAATGGCGCATCCCGCATGCAATTTGCTCAACATGCCTAAATGCAAAGCACGAGACTTTTATCGGACAACTTTGGGACCTGTAATCACCAAGCCCAAGCTGACCAAATGAGCCGTCTCCACAAGTATAAAGGTGTCCAGATTCTAAACCAAAATCAGATTAAACCATCCATTGCTGTTAGTGATACAAAACTCAAGAACCTGATCAAGATTGCTAGAAAAAACCAAACCCTTTTCAGAAATCTCATTGAATGAACCAAAAGTATCCGATAATATAATGAGTACAAACCTGAGACGAAACCAGAGTAATTCCATCCAGCTGAGACATGGGTTATATTGTCGTTATTTAAAAGATCTACGGGTTTTGGTTGTAAGCAATTGATCAGATTTCCGTGGCCAAGTTGCCCAGATGTGCCCCTTCCCCAAGTCAACACTGTTTTACCTGCAAATGAAGAGAACACACATATAATTATAATGGAAACATATGAACGTGATGTAAATAGAGAGAATGATTATAAATTATGATACCAGGCGTGAGAGCAATGACATGAGCCCCGCCACAAGACAAGAAAGATAAAGAAGGGAGAACGGGAAGGAGTTGAGGGATGTGTTCGTCTTGAAGCTTTCCGGTTCCTAGTTGTCCTTCTGTACCCGCTCCCCAACTCCATACTTGTTGTTCTATTAAGTCTGTATCGTTGTTGGCTCTTTCTTTCGCTTCCATTTTGCTTTTCTAGTTTTGTATGATGATGATCAAAGTGCTACTTGTAGGAGATTTCTGAAGAAAGTTTAAGATGCATTAATGTGTTAACCAAACAAGTTATGTTTTTTTCCTTCATTTGGGTGCTAAAATTGGACAGGAGAATACATGCTAAAATGTAATCCAAGTCGTGTACCGATATAAGATAATCTTGGTTTCTTTCTTAAATAAGTTGTGACAATAAACAAACACCCGAAGACATCCAAGATGAGCCACATCTATGTGGTATAGGCCCGTTAGCGTTACAGCGATAGAAGATTGCATACTAGGCTGAATATGTGAAAAGCATTTCTGAAACTTAGTCTCGTGGTAGAAGTCCCCTCCCTATAGATAACTCCAAAGAGAGCCCTCAAATAAAAAATTGAGGTTTCAACATATATGGAGGGAAAAACCGTTAGATTACTCAAAAAGATCCCTCAAACAGGGAATGGAGGGTTTTTCTTCGGTAACCGTGGCTTCCAGAGGCTAGCTTACACATATACCAACTAATCCTTCACGCGGCCACCAAGGGCCTAGATGAACCTCCATGGTCACAAGGGCTTTGGTAGTGCCTGGATTCGCGGCCAGACATATAATGCGGTTTGGAGGTTTCAACATATATGGAGGAAAAATGGTGCAGCCGGTCAAAGATTGAATACCAAATTCGATTATCCAAATTGCTAGTAGGACAAGATGCCTAAAAATATATTAGGCCAAATAAAGAAACCCAAATCACAAATAACACAATTAAGCCATCTAAAGGGATAAAGACTCAGAAATTGAATTTAAATTTGGTTACTGAAGGATGAATAAATCTAGGCGATTGTATTTCAGATTGTTGGAGCTATGAATTGTAACTTCACACAACAAAAAGGTAAACTTTATGCAGAAGGTATCCTCCAAAATTAGTTAGGTTCACTTCCAAGTAATTAGTGATCAATACAACAATATATATATATATATGCATAACAAATTTCATTCATTTGCAAACACAAACCAAACATATGATAGAATTAAACCCTAGAAAAAGTAGAAGATGATACCTCAGGGGTTGGTTTTTTGCAGCTTGTATGCATCAACGGCGAGTAAACACAAACACTAGTCTTATAATTTTGACCTTTTTACTCGCCCCCTTTAAAACTATTTGATAAACTAACTATATTTAGAGGTTTATTCAAAGTGTTCGTTGGTTTCCATAGTTGTTTATCCAGGGTGTTTGGTTTCCTTTTTTTAGTGTTTATTGATTTATTGGTTTTTCAAATAGTTAATAAGTTAAAAATAATGATATATCAAAAGTACCTTAAGAAGGGATTTTTCATTTTTGGAAAAGTCCGGAATATGTGGCTTTTTGATGAGATTTTGGCTTTTTGATAACAAAATAACATAAATACTCTTAAGGCATCACATACGCATCACATAGATACACCTTATTTATTTCTCCTCACACCGGCGACCTATTGCCTACTCTGTCAACCACCTGCCTTCTCCGACGACCCGAGGCCTTCTTCGGCGACCATTTGAACGAAGAGGAGAAACCCTAAGGTTGTTTTGAGGTTGTTGGTGTTAAAATTCCTAAATGGTTTTTTGGTCAATTTACATGTAATTCCTACCACCATAAGTCAATAAGCACTTTTGATCAAAAGCACTTTTAAAGGTCGAAAAGCAATTCCAACTTTGGGAGTAATTAGATGTTTTCAAGTGTTTTGAGTAAAATGTTTATAGCTTCTTGGGAAAGTAATAATGAGTTTTTCAAGAAAGCAAATTTTTTAACTTTTCGAAGAAGTTGATAAAGACTTTTGATGATAAGCACTCCCAAATATTCATAGTTGTTTCTAATTTCATTCAAATTTGAAGACTAAACATGAGAGTCATGTTTAGCTTTAAAAAATTCTTATTCATAAAAGGAGATAGTAATGAACAATTATAATCATTATTCTTGGTTTTAACCTGCAATATTAATAGTTGTTTTGATTTTTGAAAGCTAAAACTTAATATAATATTTATTTGCTATGGTCTCTTTATCTTTTGATCGTATTTGTCTGGTTATCTCTTTTTTAATTAAGCTAAAGTTGACTCCAAGTCACCAAAAACGATGATACTTTAGAAGCATGTCAAATGAATTTGCATTTTTGCTTAAAAAAAATTGGTCTTTAGGTTAAAAATTATCAAATCATAAGATATAATACTAGTGTAAAATTATGGTTTATTAGCATATACATCAAAATTCCAGGCATCAACCAAAAAAAAATTGTACATATGATCCAAATGACACATGACTTTGTGTTATCAAACAATACTAATCCAAGATTATAAGATCACCCCCGTTTCCCACACCCATCATGTAGGAACCCTTTAATAACCAAGAGAATATATGGGTCTAATAAACTTAGATGGATCTAATATAATTCAATCATCCATTAACTATTCAAAAAGTAACCTAATCATCCATTGGCTATTCAAAATATAATCTAATCAACCACCAGATATCAATCCAATCCATATAGACCATCCGCAGCGGGAGGCGGTATGGAGACGGTACCGGCTGGTACCGACCGGGAACACCGCCTAGGATGAAATGGTACCACCGGTATAGCAAGAAAATCCGTATAGCCATGCCATTGAGAATCCACCCCACCCCACCTTCTCTCTCCTTTCTCTCTATCTCTCTCTTCTTTCTCTCTCGTTCTTTTATTTATTTTTAATTAATTATTTAGATTGGTATGGGTGTGGATGAATTGATAAAGATTAGTAAGGTGTTGGTAAGATAGTGGAAAGCTGATGTGGCGTTGATATGGCAATTGGTACCATTGGCAATGGGTAAAATCATTGTGGATAGTCTAATAGATAATCGGATTGGATCAATTCAATCCATATTATTATTGGTTATCTATTGGATTAGATTGAATTCATCCAATAACATGATCCTACGTTCAACCAATATTTTGTGTTGCTAATCTCTTAAGAGACACTACATAAAGAAAAACGTCAACTAAAAACAATATCATAAAACATTATTAAGGCATATTAATTATCTGATGGTGTTATGATTGGATCAATTCGATTTTATTGGATTCTAGACTATCATTTAAAGACCAACCGATCCAATTTCGATGTTGACATTTTAGACCCAATCCAATCCAATTATAAAAAATATCCAATCATGATAGATTGGTTGTAACTCAATTGCGCATCCCAACCCCGTTCCCACAGCTCATATTCATCATAAGCAAAATGCAATACTTCATGATCAACCTGCAACACCATCTCCTTTCAACCTTTCCCATCTCAATATGAAAACATGGACCTAAGTAATGATACCAATCCATTCAAATTATTGCAACATAATACAACTACAATCATCAATAAAAAAACACATTCAAACAAGACTCAAAAATCAAAACCCCATAAGTGTACATATTACAAGTTACTATCAAATTATCAATGATGTTACAATTGGAGACAATCCACAAATAAGAACCCCCTATTGTTTCTTGTTCCTTTACCCTAAAAACCAAGAATCCTTAAATCAAGAGCAATATACAAGTCTTACTACTTGATGTACAAATCATCTTAGCAGCAAAAAAATCATCATGCTATGAATTCGAACTTTAACTTGTGCTTTTCTAAGTCACAAAATATCATCATATGCGACGATTTCCCTACCCCTCGATGGCACATTCAAACCTTTTCTTCCACCATTCTTCTCGTTGTTAACGGTTGTGTTACCATCATTCTTTTCGTCTCTGTAGTTTACAATTGCTGATCCAAGCTTGTTCCCTCTTCCATGTCTGCTAAGTGGCAACTCTGGTTTCAGTAGCTTCGATGATGAAGAAGCTTCCTTCTTCTTAACCCCTTCTCTCCATTGTGGCACTGGATCATTTGCCCACATCACTTGTACCTGCAACATCAAATAATTACACATTTATAAAATCACCAAATAGTGAATTTAGAGAATGAGGATGCATAACAGTTGGTTACTGGGCATTCAAATATAGCACAAATTGTTGGGTGTTAAGCTATTCTCTAGTGCCACATAGGAAAACTCTTTTACACTTTTGTGGGTGTACAAACCTAAACTAGTTATCAAAATGAGGAGCTCAAGATAGTGGTTGGCATTGGGCTTTAGTGAGGGACATGCTAAACACTTAAAAAGTCTATTTATGTCGAACTGAAACAGAAAGGAAAGCGAGTTTCACACGGGGTCAACTCGCATTTGTCCCTGTCAGTTTTCTAACAGTTAATTTTGTTTAGTTGAGCAAAGGTATATAAAACAAAACACATTATCAATTAGAAGGGATCAAAAATTGACCTCCATCAATTCGGTTGGATAGTTGTATCCTCTAGGCAACATCCAAACCAAGCACAAATGGGGGTAAATTTCGTCTTAGAACACTGTGTTTGCAGGCCTCTATCCATTTAATCTTCTTTAATTCAAGGGTTAAGTACATGGGGATGTATCGAACTTGTCACATTTTATCATTGTATCTACCCAACTTTAAAAATTACCAATTAATGTATTGAACTTGCTAGAATTGCTATTGTGTGTACCCAACTTTAGAATTAAACCACAAATTGGTAATTCTAGCAATGGCAAGAGTACACACAATGGCAATTCTAGCAATGGTTGGGTACACACAATGGCAATTCTAGCAAGTTCAGTACATTAATTGATAATTTTTAAAGTTGGGTACATACAATGATAAAACGTGACAAGTTCGATACACTCCCATGTAATTAACCCTTAATTCAAAAACTATCATCGAAACGATAAACAAACCTCAATTATCTCGATTTTCTTGAACAAATTTTACATTACATTTGTTTATTTAAAGTTTTTGATATCGATTGGTCATAACACAAATGAGAGGTAGGTCAACCGAATCTAAATTACCAAATGGCACTAGCATCTATTCCTTCTATTATTAAAAAAAACAGTGCACTTCCAATAATAGACATTTCAAACCCTAGCAGTTTGAATTCAAATTGACATTAATTTGCTTTAGCTTTCCATCTCCAAACCCTAGCTTTCTATTTCTTATATAGTTACATTAAGTTATGGAAATTGCTGAAAAAAAAGAAATTCTTGTTAATTTGGAAGTTAACAAGTTTGACTAAATCAGTAAAAGTGTGGAACTTTAACCCTAATTTACATGCTCAATTACATGATTTTGGTGTTAATTACATGAAACTTTTGATTGAATTATAGGAGATTGAGAGTTATTACTCTATTGGAATTAAGCGTGATGCCGAATGAAGGATCGAGGGAAGCGGCGATGGCGGACTCAGCAGCGTCCCTAGATCGGAAAGTGACGTAGGCGAAACCGCCGGCATCCATGCGAGTACGAGAAATGGATCCGTAGATCTCGAATCTGGACTTGACATCGAGGACGGAGCAGTCGGACGAAAGGCCGGCGACGACGACTGCGGTGTTGGTGTTGGTGTCGGCGGAGGATGGTGGTTGATCGGGAAAGTAGTCGTCGGTGGCGGCGGCGGGATCGGAAGGGAGGGGACGGCGGCGTTTAGGGAAGGTGGTGTAGGGCGTGTGGCGGGAGAAGTAGGGTTTTTCCCTCTTCCGACTACTCATGGCGGCGTGTGTTGACTGACTATTTTGACTTTGTGAGTTGTGATGGAAAGAAGTAGTGGGGGATGTTGTTGAAGCTAAAGGGGTCTAGGTGTCAGGATATTAGTGGTGGTTGTCTTATGGATCTTCGATTAAAGTGTTTAAGTCAACCGTTCACACTGGTTTTGACTATTGCCAATGGAACGGTTCGTCACATCAGCTTTTTACTGTTTTACCAAAACCTTATCAATTTAACCGCAATCATATCAATCTAAATAATTAATTAAAAGAAAGAGAGAGATAGAGTGAAAGGAGAGAGATGGTAGGATGGAGTGGGGTAGTCTAAGGAGTCGGTATATGGCCTTGTAATGAGTAGAGTAAAAACTGCCATGAAATTGGTAACTTGCACCACGAGGAATAAATATTACCCAACGTACCTTCGCGGTGGTAATTTCTTGAAATGTAAAAACAACGTAATAAATTGACGGAAACTTAAAGAAGAAGTTGACAAAATGTTTGAAAACATAAACTTACTATTAATAGGAACTTGAGAAATAAACTCGATTCCCTTTCAATACCTTCTAGATTGCATATACGACCATATTAGAAGATATGAGAGTGAATGTGGAATAAGCGGACTAAAACTAGAGTAACTGTAACTAACAAACAAAACACTAACTCAACTCTTGTGCAAAAACGCACCCAAGGAGTGAGTAGGAATGTAACTAGCTAGTGAAGAGATTTATTAAAAGGCTGCTTTTTAATTGTGACCCCAACATACATATATATAGTAGTGATTTCGGGAATTCGGCCCGTAAAACAAAAAAACTAACTTAATTGTTTTTGGCCCAACGAGAAGTAAAATACGAACCCATTAAGAGTAACAAAAATCGATGGTCCGACAAGTATCACAACCGGCCGACCCATGATCATCTTTCTGAACCGTCTTCATGCATTCGACCCATCTACACTATCTAAGGCTCATCGTCTTTAAGTCCACAAAAACGGCCCAAATCATCAACTATCTTCATGCCTGCGGTCCATCAATCTCGAGTCTTCAAAAATTGACCCATTACCTATTGGGCCCAAAATTCCTGAAATGTCGTAAAATATTTTGTTAGGAAGTTGGAATTTTTATTGATTTAAAGCATAGATTCACACAAGTCTCGTATTATAACCAAAACTCCGAAAAACGCCTAAAACTAAATAAAAGACTATAATTTAATTAAAAAATCTACCCTAAAAATAAACAAATGTGATAAAAAGGGTTAATATTTTAACCCTATCAGATACCATGATGAGGCTAGTGTTAGTTAGAGTCACGTGAACGATCTAGCAATTCGTTGATGTCTTCCGCGTCTTGGAGATACAAACATTTATTGGGTATTAGTAACAGTCGACCTGTACTTAGTGTTCATGTAAGACTTGGTTTGATATAGACATTTTTTGGGTATTAGTAACACTCGGCCTATAGTCTTGATGTAAGATTTTGTTTGATAGTTGATATAGACATTTATTGGGTATTAGTAACACCCGACCTATACTTAATATTGATGTAAGACTTGATTTGTATATAATTTATGTTAAAACTAAATTTTAATTTGAAGTAATTCAAGTGTTGATATACAAAAAAGGGTTTATCCTTTATTCGATGTATTTTAAGAACATTTTTAATAAGTCGGTTTTTTTTTTTAATTTAAGGGTGTTACATGTTAGGGTGGAGATTCATTGTATTGTGTGTGTGTGTGTGTGTGTGTTTGTGTGCTATATATAGGGTCGAGTTTAAATGTGACTCAATTTTGGTTGTGAACGTGAGGACGAATCTCAATCACACATATTCGGTTACGGTAGACGCGATCACAGAGGATTGACGCGATGGGAGGGTGGAGATTATTAAAGGGGGGATCGGTCAAAACCGTCTTTATTGACTGGATGAGTGGCTGACATTCGTCCTTATGTTAACAACCAAAATTGAGTTCACATTTGAACTTTCCTCTCTCTATATATATGTATGTATGTATATGTTTGTGTTAGGTATAATTACATAACAAACCTAAAGTTTGTTTGCTTTTATAAAAACAAGAAAATTAAAAAAGCATGTAAAATAATCATAATATCATCTCTCATTTAATTGCATTTAACGAAAAGGGTTAATGAATGTTAGTAAGGTTGTGTTTGTTTTTTAAGTGGTGTTGAAGACTGGATCTGTTTCCACTTCTGATTGTTAAGTGGTGGTGCTGAAGACTGAATCTGAATATCTAAAGACTGTTTGTTTTTGTATTCATAAGAACTAAAATCAACTGAAATACGTCAACTCAATCCAGTACAATAGTAAACTTTAACAATCTAGCAGCTTAATGAGCTTTATAGAACAATCTAAACAAGCTTAATAAGCTTTATAGAACAATCTAAACAAGCTTAATGAGCTTAATGAACAATCCAAACAAGCTTAATGGGCTTAATAAACAATCCAAACAAGCTTAATGAGCTTAATGAACAATCCAAACAAGCTTAATGAGCTTAATGAACAATCCAAACAAGTCCAAGCTTCGTGAACAATCCAAACAAGTCCAAGTTTGATGAAAAACTGAAAAAGTGTACAAAAAGTGGTTTACCATCACTTTTTCAGTAAGTGGTGAAAAAGTGATAAGTGGCACTTAATAAAAAAAATAAAACAAACAGTCTGAATGGAAAAATCACTGACTGAATAAGTGATTTCCCCCCAAAAAGTGTTGAAAAAGTGATAAGTGGAAAAAACAAACACCCCCTAAGAGATATCGAAAATCAAAATGAAGTACAAACGTGAGAGACCAAATCCAAATTTCGACTATTTAAGATAAAAAAAAGGTTGAAAATTATAACCTTTATATACAAAAAATGAAGTTCACTGTATTTTAAAATTTAAATATAGTTAAATATGATAGTTTAATTATTATCATAAGTTGTTGATGGTGAACAATAACCAAAAAGCCCCTTCACAAAAAGGCAAAATTCCATCCCAAAACACCATTTGGAATAAAAAAAATTGCACAAAATAACGGTAACTAATTCAATAAAAAGGCATTGGTTTATCCCCCTCTCCTCCTTGTTTGTGTATGCATTTTTGTCCATCAATGTTATCCAACTCTTTCATTTTTTAATACTCACTATGTTTAAATATAAAACTAAACATGTATTAAAATATAAAAGTTTGACGATGCCTATTTATTTATCATAAATGGCTGTATTTGAAAGATCCTATTTTAAAATTTAAATATGAAAGTTTAATTATTGTCATAAATTGTTGTATTTTATGAAATTGGCATGGTATTCTAACAATTGTATATTGTATTGCAACATTCAATTTATGACTTTTATCTACGAACTAGACAACTAACAGCCTCGCGGTTGGGAAAAACCTTATCCAAAAAGTGGATCATTGATGGATAATGTGGTAACTTGCCAACAATAACTTAAATTATTATGTTAAAAGCAGGTGCCTAAGAGCATTTCTAACAAGTATGCTAAATTTTTTTTAAAATAGAGTAAAAAGAGTTAAAATCTCTAAAAGAAATTGCATACAACTCCAACAGCTATTCTATTATAGCAACTCCAACATTATTCCTATTGGTTAGAACATTAAAATAATCATTTATCTCCTTTAAAAATTTATCTTATCAGAGCAAGCAAGGAGGACATCGGAGCAGCTAAGGAGCACAGAATCGGAGCATGGAGATTGGCAGAAGGTGGAAAGAAGAAGACGTTCTCGAAGATCTAGCTCAAATTTTTTCTTCACCGGGTTCCCAGATTCTTGGGATGTCGTTGCGTTGGGAAAGTTGTTCATGAGATATGGAAGAGTCACCTCCCTATATCTCGCAAAGAAAAGAACTAGCAAAGGTACGAAGTTCGGTTTCGTCAGATTCACGCATGAGGACGATGAAAAATCTCTAGAAAAGCATCTGCAAGGCATTTATATAGGCTCCAAAAGACTGGTGATCAACCTCGAGAAGTTCGATCGTACAAAGGGGAGGATCGAAAGGAAAAGAGATTATCCGGAAAAACCGAACAGCAAGCACAATGTTCCAGCATCAAACAAGCCGCCCCCTTATGGGAAGTTCCTAAGCTCCGGCACAGAGGAAGGTAGGTCCTTCAAGCAAGTGGTTTTGGGGGAACGCGGATCGTCATTTGCAGATAAGAAGGAAATTGAAGCAACGGTCAATGTCGACTACTTGGGAAGATTAAACAATTGCTGGATGGGAGAAGTAAAGAACATCGACCTCCTTAGAAATATAACTTACATCCTAAAAGAGGATGGAATGGGGAGTTGCAAAATCCACTATCTGGGAGGTCTGTCCATCTTATGCGAATGGAACTCTTTTGAGCTAGCAAAGAAGAGTATTAAAGCCAACAAGGAAATGTTAAATCACTGGTTTTCAGTAGTTCAGTTGTGGAAGGAAGCTTCGTTTTCTCCAAAACGGTTAACTTGGATAGATATCCAAGGTTTACCGCCAGAATCTTGGTGTGTCAAAACAATCCAATCCATCGCTGAGTCGTTTGGGAAGGTTCTGGAATTAGATGAACCATCGTTCGATGGTAATATGGTTAATTCTTTTGGTGCTCTTATTGTTACGAAATCCATGGCGGACATCAATACAGTAGTGAAGGTTAAGGTGGGTAGAAAATGGTGTTTGGTTAAGGTCCTCGAAGAGCACAATAGGCTTATTCTTTCTCCTTCGGCAAAAGACATCCGATCAGAACCTGTTTCAGATCAAGAAGATGATGATCTCTCTTGTGATGGAGTTTCAGACACGTTTTCAACCGACGGTAGATCGCCGGAAAATTCTGGTGGCCGGAATTCGCTTTCCAACGATCAGATTCCAGGTACAAGCCCAAAGGTCTTTCCTCCTTCCCCAGGAAAGGCGGCGACTGATTTTCTCGAGGAGCAGATGTTGAAGGTCTCGAGACTTGGCGGCCAACCTGCTGGTATTGCGTCATCAGTTGGCGCACATGCAGGACATGGCCCATCAAATTTGGGAGGCCCACGTAATCCCTTTGTTATCTCTCAGGAGGATGTTTCATTTAAAGCCCATGATGATATAAGCCCAATCAGGAAAAAGAGGGGTAAAGGAATAGTTTTCAACGGCCAGTCTAACACCGCTTCCTCACCAAACGACTCTCTTGGAAATTTTACAGGCTTAACCTCGGACCCTAAGGAAAACATCGGCAAAGCGATAGGGGTTCTCTACGATTCTGATAAAGGGGTTTGCGATGAAGATGCGAAGGCTGGAGACCGAAGGGTCTAGTTTTTTTGCGGATATTGGGTATTCTTTTTGTATCCATGAAAGTCCTTTCGATTAACTGTTGTGGGCTTAAAGCTAAGGGGAAGACTGAAGCAATTAGGGATCTCATGCAAAAAGAAAAATGTATGGTGTTGGGTTTACAAGAAACAAAGAGTGAGAGCTTTTCTGATTGTTGGGTTTCAAGTCTTTGGGGCCAAAGAAATATTGATTATATTTTCTCTAGTGCTTCTGGGCTCGCTGGAGGAATCCTACTTTCTTGGGACTCCGATCTTTTTGTTGATCCAGCTCTCCTAAGACCTGATGAAATGATAATGATCCTGAATCTTTACTTAGTGAATAGGTTTTTACTTCTGTTATAGCTTGAGGAATTATCACTGAGTCTGTTCAGTGTTATTCCATGTTACTTATGCTGTAACTTAACTTTATAGATTTCAGGATCAGGATCAGGAGACTAACGAGTCTGTTCTGCAGTCTACTGATCCTGTCCATTGAAGTGAAGACCTCCTCCTGAAGACATTAAGATCATACACAAAGAACCATCAGCGACGTCGAAGAAATAGCTGATGACAGGAACAGCATGCTCGTGATCTGAAGACGGAACTCAGTGATAGCAATCTGTTCACCATCGTATGACATCCTGAAGATTCATCAGGATACACGTGACCCTGAACGTCCCCAGTTTCAGGACTCTAGTCACTGATCAGTATCCTGATCCTGAAGGATTAGAATAATGTCTTAGTCTAATGCACAAAAGGATTACACGCCTTTTCTGACACAATAGTACATAAGGGCAGTTACTTTACTGTTCCCTCCGTACTTATCAGACCATAAGGCAACTGTTTACAAACATCCTCTTTTGCACACCATGCAAAGAGTATTTGTTTATAGTAAATAGTACAACAGACCACTCACATTGTGACACGTCACAATAGTAGGTCTGCATGCATTTAATGCATGGAGTATAAATAGGACGTGAAGAGATGTTCTCCATACTTCTTCTTCATCCTAAAATACTCAAGTCCTTTCTCTCTTATTCCCTCTATCTTCTTTCTTTATTCTCTTCTCACTTAGTGCATAGTGAAAGAACTTAGATTGTTTAGTTTAGACTAATTGTCTTTTCTATTTCCGCAACAATCTGTAAATTCATATTGTTTATAAAACAAGAATTTAAAAGTGAGAAAATTGTGTGATTATATTCAACCCCCCCTTCTATAATCCCAATCACTATCCTTACTTGAAGGTCACCTACTTGGGACCAACACTTTTTACAAAGGATCTGGAGTTAATTGGTCCTAATTACTGTGGTGTTATCGGTGACTGGAAAAATATAGATACGAAAGTGGGTCTCATCAACGTTTATGGCCCCCAATCTGTGTCCCTAAAATCCTCTCTATGGGATGACCTCCAATCTATAATTCTTAGTTCGTTGGATGTGATTTGGGTGATTATGGGCGACTTCAACGCTGTTCGTTTCCAAGAGGAGAGAAAAGGATCCTTATTTGACTATAAGGAAGCTGCGGATTTTAATCACTTTATCTCGGTCGCCGGTCTTCAAGACATCCAATTTTGTGGTAGACGTTTCACCAGATTTAGCAAAGATGGTAAGAAGATGAGTAAGCTGGACCGGTTTTTGGTAACTGCAAATTTTTTCTCCTTCTGGAAAGATCCGTTTGTGCAGGTCCTCCATAGAACTATCTCAGATCACTGCCCTATTGTGCTTAATGTGGATGAGGTGAATTTTGGTCCCAAACCATTCCGGGTCTTTGACTCTTGGTTGATTCAAGAGGATTTCCAACAGGTGGTTTCATCTTCTTGGGCTTTTAGCTCATTCCAGGGAACTGCGGATTACGTCTTAAAAGAAAAATTCAAAGCCCTCAAGAAGGATCTAAAAGGATGGTCTAAGCTAGAATCTGAGAGGAAGTTGAAGAGAAAGGTAGAAATTGAGAAAGCTCTGCTCGAGTGGGATCTCAAGGCCGAACTCGGGACCATCTCCGAAGCCGAATGCCGTAAGAGAGAGGAGTGGATTTTCGAATCATTGCAATTGTCCCACCGGGATAAGATGGATTTAAAGCAAAAATCACGTGTCAAATGGGCGGTGGAAGGGGATGAAAATTCCAAGTACTTCCACGCTATCGTTAATCAACGTCGGAGAAGAAATAATGTGAAGGGTCTGATTCTTGAAGGAAGTTGGTCCTCGGATCCAATAGTGATCAAAGATGCAATTTTCAGCCACTTTGCAGGAAGATTCAAAGACCCAAGTCTCATTAGACCCCTTTTCTTTAGTTCCCTCTTTAGGAGATTATCTCCGGAGGATGCGAATTGGTTGGAACGTCCGTTTTCCTTAGAGGAAGTTAAAAATGCCGTGTGGGCTTGCAATGGGACAAAATCCCCTGGGCCCGATGGTCTGAATTTCAATTTCATTAAGAAATTCTGGCAGGTTATCGGTAACTCGATTTTTGCTGCCGTTCACCATTTTGAAGTCACGGGATTAATCGGTAGAGGGTGTAATGCTTCCTTCCTATCCCTGATTCCTAAAAAAGTCGACCCTTTGGAGATTTCGGATTATCGACCAATCAATCTTCTTGGATGTTTTTATAAAATTGTTGCGAAACTTCTGGCGGGTCGAATGGTGAAGATTATGAGCAATTTAATAAGTGGTAATCAAACCGCTTTCATCCCCGGAAGACAAATTTTGGATGGCTGACTTATCGCGAATGAAGTGGTGCATTTCGCGAAAAAGAAGAAAATGAAAATGTTCTTATTCAAGGTAGACATGGAAAAGGCTTTTGATACCGTCAACTGGAACTTTTTATTTCATTCCATGGAACAGATGGGGTTCGGAAAAAAATGGATCAACTGGATACGTGGATGTTTGAACTCGGCTTCTATTTCCATTCTTATTAATGGATCGCCCACTAAAGAGTTCCAAATGGAAAGAGGGTTGAGGCAAGGGGACCCGCTCTCTCCATTTCTTTTCCTGATTGCTGGCGAAGTGCTTCAACTTATGATCCTAGAAGCCTGCAATAAGGGTCTGTTCAAAGGGATTCAGATGGCGACCTCCAACCGAAATCTGTCTCTCCTTCAATTCGCGGATGACGCGCTGGTGTTTGGTGAATGGTCGAAAAAAAATCTGTTCATGCTATCAAAATTACTTAACTGTTTTTTTGATGTGTCTGGTCTACGTATAAACCTCTCGAAATGCTCTCTTTTTGGTATTGGTGTTTCAGATTCAGAAGTTTCAGATATGGCAGGTATGTTGAAATGCAAGGCTTCTTCCTTCCCGTTTAAGTATTTGGGTTTACCAGTTGGTGGAATCGCAAATAAGAAATCTTTTTGGTCGGATGTGGTCGAGAAAGTTACGAATAAACTTTCAGCATGGAAGTCTAGTTGCTTGTCCATTGGGGGAAGATTTACATTATTAAAGTCTGTCCTTTCTGCCATACCCTTGTATTATTTCTCACTCTTTAAAGCACCTGTTGGTATTTTAAAAGCTCTTGAATCAATTAGAAGAAGATTCTTCTGGGGTCACAGGGCTGAGGATAGAAAGATGAAATGGATTGCTTGGAATCAAATCACAAAATCCCAAGCAGCAGGTGGGTTGGGTGTTGTTAGCTTAAACTTAAAAAATAAAGCACTTCTAGGGATTTGGAGGTTTTTAGTGGAGAAAGATGCGGTTTGGAAAGATGTTATCTCGGAGATTTACGGTTCGGATGGGGGTTTCTTCTCGACTACTTCTCGAGTTGGGAAAGGCACGTGGGGAGATATCGTAAGTTGTAGCAAAGAAATTGTGGTCTCCGATCACAATCTCATCTCCTCCTTCAAAAAAACAATCGCTAAGGACTCTAATTCGCTGTTCTGGAAAGACGATGCGATCGAGGGAGGGTCGAAACTACAGGTTCTATTCCCTAGACTGTACGCGCTTGATAAGGACAAAAATTCTCGCTTCAAAGACAGATGGTCTTTTATAAACGGTTCGTGGTGTGGTTTATGGGACTGGAGAACCCAAGTTAGAGGCAGATCTGTGGCTGATCTCCAAAATATGGTTTTGTTGCTTTGTAATCAGAAGTTTAATACCTCTGGTTCGGATTTGTGGTCATGGACTTGGAACAAAAAAGGGTCCTTTTCGGTAAATCATCTGTCTCATTTGCTGCAACGGTCTATGGAAGGTGGGGTGAATAGGGATTGTCGCTGGATTTGGAACCCTCTTATTCCTATTAAAGTCAATATTTTTACTTGGAGATTACTAAAGGAGGCTGTCCCAACGAGATTTAATCTCTCGAGGAGAGGTATCGCGATTCAATCGCTTGCGTGCGTCCTCTGTGGGGAAGGTACCGAAACGCTTGATCACTGTTTCTTTTCATGCCCCCTGGCGAGCGGTTTGTGGAAAAAGATTTGGGCTTGGTGGGATCTGAAATCCACCGGTTTAAGTTCGTTTGCAGGATTCAAAAAGCTGGTGCAACAAATGGGTATACACCGTAAATGGGGCAACATATTTTTGGCGGTCTGTGCAGTTGCAATATGGCAACTTTGGAAACGGAGAAATGGTGTCCTCTTTGCGGATGAAGCCTCGTTAGAGAAGAAAAGACACGAAGATCCCTTCCCGGTCGTTCAAAATTTGACAAAACTTTGGTTTGGCAATAGGAATCACAGGTTAAACTTGAATTGGAACAATTGGTGTATCTCTCCTTTCTTAGTTCCCTGACTAGGGTGGAGCTCTTTTCTCTAGGTTCCCTTTTTTGGGTTTGTTTGCTGTTCTTGTACTTTGTATCTTTGGCTTCTAGCTTCTTGCTGGAATTCCTTGTTTTAATAAATTGGTTGGTTTGGCGAGGGTGATGGCCATGCCGAAGCTCTCTCCTTGTCCTTCCAAAAAAAATCCTATTGGTTGAAACATTAAAATTGTAAATGTGAATGAATCCAAATCTAACACAA
>CM058044.1:67724163-67749182 GCA_030169165.1 Centaurea solstitialis | reverse complement strand
ACAAAAATAATCATTTCTCTCTCCATTTAGAGATTTCTCCAAATTTAGAGATTTTTACAATCTCTCTCATATTTTCTCTATCTAAACATATGAGATAGCATAGTTGTTGGAGCAACAAATATGCTAAAATCTCACTTTTTTCTATTTTAGCATACCTGTTGGAGATGATCTAATAAATTAAATTAGTTAATTGATTAAATCACCAACAAATAATTAGCATTAATTTAATTAATTAAATCATCGACAAATTATTTGTTGGTAATCTTTTAGCATTAATTTATGATGAAAATAATGAGTCCATCATAATGCATTAATGGGAGGTGATATTTCCACATAATAAATTGATTCATCCAAGGAAGATGAATGGTTCATTAACTTGTACATTAGCTTTAAGGGTGTTGTACATATGTGGAAGAATCAATTTATTAAGTGGAAGTATCAATTTCCTGCATTAATAAGAATCTGGTGGTGAATTATATGGTAATTGCTAGCGAATTATATGGTAATTGCTAGCATTTATGATGAAAATAATGAGTCCATCGTCTATATTCTATATTCTATATATATTAAAGAAAGGTTTTTGCTGATATTATGATTATGAAATTGAGCCATTTGATTGGTCAATTAAAAAAAATTATCAAATGATGATGTCATCAATTATTCTTATTATTTTAATACCATAATTATCTTTATAATTTACATTTTTTTATCCTTAGAATTATTTGATTAAATTACTTTTTATCCATTAGTTTCTCATCTTTCACTTTACATCCTTATCATTTTAAGATAATAATATATATTAATTAAAATGTATTAAAATTTTTGTTTTTTCTTTTTAATAAATTATACCATTATAATCATCTCGACAATACCTTCAAAATGAGTTTAATATTGAATATTTTTTTAATTTAACTATATTATTAAACTTAGATATAAATTAATTTGTTTAGATTTTATTACAATTCTATTCTTGATATTCTTGAAATTTAAATATTTTATCTTTTTAACCTAAATATTTTTATAGATTATTTATAAGTAATTAAAATTTATTTTATTTAAAACTCCATTGTTGATATTCTTGAAATTTAACGATTATATCTTTTTAATCTAACTATTTTTATAGATTTTATAAATAATTAATTTTTATTTAAAATTCTACAAATAAAAAACACTACATATTTTATTTTTGAATCCATCCAGTTATAAAAATAGATATAAATTAATTTGTTTAAATTTTATTACAATTCTATTCTTCATATTCTTGAAACTTAAAGATTTCATCTTTTTAACCTAATTATTTTTATATATTATTTATAAGTAATGAAATATTATTTTATTTAAAACTCAATTGCTAATATTCTTGAAATTTAAAGATTCCATCTTTTTAATCTAACTATTTTTGTAGATTATTTATAAATAATTATATTTTATTTTATTTAAGATCCTACAAATCAAAACACTACACATATTTTATTTATGAATCCCTCAAGTTTTAAAATTATTCATGAAATTCAAATCTTTTGACAAAAGAATAATAAATTTTCAATTTTTAAAATTTTAACAGCTATTAGATAACTAAAATATCTATTGTAATAAGTGTTTGGGTAAAAATCCACGATCGCACGACGACCGACTATAATCGTAAGATATCTTTCGGGATAATAATCCCGTATTTAGATAAGGTCCTGAGATAAACTTAACAATACCATCGAACGAACATCGAACGAATGATACACATAAGTCGTACGACATCCATACAAAGACTTACGATATTTGACTAACGGTAACCTCTGTCTACAGTTTCTTCATTGATTACAGGAAAATCGTCGGTTACCAGGTATCTCGTCCTTCCGTTGAAGATCAGATCAAAGCTCATCAATGAACATTCAAAACAAGAAATCAATGCCATTTAATGGGTCGACCGTTACGACAGTTATCATTAAAGAGCCATCAATGCTCGACCGTTACAAAGATCATCCTTAATGAAGAGGTTACAAACGGAGCTTATAAAATGGAGGACACGACATCAAATAAGGGGGAGATTCTCTCTCAAGCAATCAAGAATTCTACTATATTCTCTCTAGCTTAGAATTATACAATACTTGTAATTTACGTTTGATCGCACATATATTTCTATTGTAAACGTACGATCAACGCTGTAACAACAAGGATATCACCCCTAGTTGGTGATACATAGTGGAACGTCGACTTGATCCTAAGTCGACCACAGGTTTTTTCCTCGTCTTGAGGTTTTTCCTGCGTCATCAAATCTTTTGTCTCTTTTTACTTCGTTTTCTTCGTTTTACGTACGTTTTATCGAAAATGTTTTTATTTCTCTCGACGGTTTAGCCTCATAAGTAATTTTACGACGTAATTTGTGCAATTCTTTGCATAAACAATAAGCAATTATAATGACAATTGTCGTATAACATATAATTTACATAAGTATTTAAATGGTAATGACAATTGTCATGTAAATGTCTATTCTTATTAAAAAATAAAATAACATGTTTCAAATGCCCGTATAATATACGGGTCATTAACTAGTAATGCATTATAAGAGTTTGTTGGCGAGTTTTTTTCTAATATATTTATACGTGAATTTAATTTCCATTTTTTAAAAATTCATCTAACAAAAAGAAACTTATAATTCATTGGTGGATTTCTGACAAATTTCAACTATCGATCTATTGATCCATTGGTCGTCTATTGATTGATCAATCCATCCATCGATCCCTCGATCCATACGTCTATTTATTTAGAGGGAGGATGGAAGGAGAATGCAAACTATATTAAGATAATATTAAAACCAACATATAATTCAAAAAAAATATTAAAACCAACAATCAAGTCACGTGCAAAATCACATGTGATATTATATTAACGGTCAAAAAAGGTGGGCAAACGACTTTGGCCGTGTCTTCAGGTCGCGATGCAAAGGCGCGTGAAACACATGTGATTTTGTACATGGTGTTCCACATATAATTCAACCATTTTTTATTCTCTTATAAATATGCATCGTTCTTGTTTTAACCCGACACTCTTTCTCTTTCTCTCTCTCTCTCTCTGTCTCTCTCTCTCTCTCTCTCTCTCTCTATATATATATATATATATGTACATACACACAATCAAAGAGACCGCCTCGCTTGCTCGGTTTCCGATGCCTACTCCTTTCCTAGACGAGTCTTTTACCTTAAACGTCCATGGAGGTGGACATGTGATTGAAGAATTGACATATACAGTTAAAAAGTTGAAGGTGAATAGCGAAGGTCATCAAAAACTCGATTTTGTTGGTGCTAAGCCCTTTCTCAGTTGAGCCTGTAACCATAAACAACGAGTTTCAAATATGTTGAAGATACACATTGTTGTATATGAGTTCTAGATTTTAGGTTTATGAATGCTTCTTTTTGCTTACCTTTTGTTATTTATAAGTATGTTCTTGTTCTAGTTTGAATATGGATTTGTCCGAGTTAGAAACACAAAAGTAGGAACAAAAAATGAAAATGAGGTTTTTCTTCCCACTGAATTTGATTGGGTTTTTTTTAGGGTTTTATCGACACATATTTGGTTGATTGGTTTTTTTAGGGTTTTATCAACACATATTTGTTTGAATATGCATTTATTGAAGTTTCATTGCTTTCTTTTCCTTCCTAGTTTTAAAGGTTTTTTAAGTTTGATTCAATGTGTGTCTGCTAGAAATGTGGTAGTTACAACATAATTAATATGGTCGAAGAAGATACCTTTCCCATAAGAAAATGCAGGAGGATTAATCGAATTTTTTTAACATGAAATTAAGGGTAACACTTGGTCCATAAGACCATACTTAGTGGTTTTGCTTGGTGCCACCATCACCAGCTGTCACGTCAGCGCCACGTCAGCTTTCCACTATCTTATCAACACCTTACAATTTCATCCTCAATGGTTTTGACCATCATACCTAATTTAAATAATTAATTAAAAAAAGGAAAAAAGAAAAAGAAAAGAGAGAGAAAGGAGAGAGAGGGTAGGGTGGGTGGGGTGGGGTAGTCTTCACGCACCGGCATAGGAGTGCCGGTTTTCATGCCTGCCGGTCACCCTTGGCGGTGTTGCCGGGGGTATCGGCTAGTACCGCTGCCTGCCGCCCCCTGGCCACGAATGGTACAAAATTGAAACCTAGAGAAACCTAGTTGTAAAGGCCTTCTTTAGAAAAACCATGAAACCACATAATTAATTTTGTAATTAAAAGCATCTCCAATAGATATGCTATATTTTCTCACTCTTCTTTAAAATGCCAAGATTTATCATGTCATTTCCTAATTCCTATATTTCTCTATTTTATAAAAGAATTTAATAATTATTATAAAATGTTTTAAAAACCCGGTTTTTAGTTGAACCGGTGTGATGACCGGTTTCCGATTCGACCGATTCAACCACTAGTTCAGCTAGTTCTACGTATTCTTATGTATTTTCCGTTTTCCTACATTCATTCTATATATAAAACCAACAATTTGATATGTACAAATTAAAAAACAATAAAATACACATTATAATAAGTTTTACATTAATCCAAAAACATTACAAAAATAAATAATAACAAATTTTAATAGGTTTTTTTTTTTTTTTAAACTGGGTCAACCAGTCTTTTACCGGTTCGATCTACCGGTTTAACTATTAAACCGATCGGTTTAGTTCGGTCCTTAAAACGCCATAAACCGGTCATATTTGACCTAACCCTTTTACCAATTCTCGATTCAATCGGTTCAACGAATTTTTAAAACATTGTTAGTAGAACAAAGTTTTTAACATCTTTCAAAATTCTCTGTTATAGATAAAACGTTCCTTCTGTTCCTGAATAGCTTCTTTCAAAATGGCTTCTGCTTCCTCGGTGAATGTCTTGGTAGAAGATATTATTTCTTGAAACTGCGGTTTATTGGTTTTTAAGTAAGTACGTAACTCAACAAGAAATTTCCTTACCTGTCCAATTTCTAATGAATCGAGATAACCGTTTGTTCCAGTATAAATAGTCAGTATCTGTTCTTCCACCGCGAGAGGGGCGGATTGGGATTGTTTAAGCAATTCACGTAAGCGTTGACCTCTTGCCAATTGATTCTGAGTAGCTTTATCGAGATCAGAAGAAAATTGTGCAAAAGCTTCTAATTCTGCGAATTGTGCCAGTTCCAATTTTAATTTACCGGCTACTTGTTTCATAGCTTTAATTTGAGCTGCAGACCCCACTCTGGAAACAGAGATACCCACATTAATAGCGGGTCGGATTCCAGCATTGAATAGATCGGCAGATAAGAATATTTGTCCATCAGTAATCGAAATTACATTAGTAGGAATATAAGCCGAAACATCTCCCGATTGGGTTTCAACTATTGGTAAAGCGGTCATACTTCCTTCACCTAAACAAGAACTTAATTTAGCAGCTCTTTCCAAAAGGCGTGAATGTAAATAAAAAACATCCCCTGGATAAGCTTCGCGCCCAGGCGGTCTTCGTAATAGAAGAGACATTTGGCGATAAGCTTGCGCTTGTTTAGAGGGATCATCATAAATGATTGAAGTGTGTCGTATGCTCTTATCTAGTATCGATCTTAACCCCTTTTTGTTTTATTGTTGTAAAAAAGTGACAATATTATCATTATTAAATTGAGATTAATGTTCTCTTTGTACCCCCAACAACGAAACCCTTTGAACTCTTTCATATAAAACCCTCGGTTCTCTCGCAGAGCTTCACCCTCTTCCATCAATGGCTTCTTCTTATCTCTCCCATTCCTCCACATTCTTCACAATCTCCCATAAAAACCCACATTCCAAACCCTCAATTTCAAACCCCCAATTAACCCTTTCATTCAATCAAATCCAATCCCACTTCACTTCAAAGCCATTTTCAAAAAACAAAATCTCACCTTTTCTAACTTTCCACACAAACCCTTGTTGTACAACAACAAAATCTTCACCAACAACAAGTGGGTTTCTTGAAAATCTTGAAAAAGATGAATCTTTATTGAATCTTGAAGAGTCCCCTGTGAAATTCCTGTTTTGGGTATTTGTTTGGGCCTCTGTTTCTGTGGCTTTGTTTGCATTGTCTCCTGGGGATGCCAAGGCTCAGCAAGCAGAAGCTTCCATTAAAGCTTCGGGTGTTGGGGTGAAGTTTGCTAATTTCTTGAGAGGTTCGGGTTGGCCCGATGAGGCTGTGGTGTTTGCTTTGGCTACACTTCCGGTGATCGAGCTTCGTGGCGCGATTCCTGTTGGATATTGGTTGCAACTTAAGCCTGTTCTGATCACTGTTTTATCGGTTCTTGGGTTAGTCTACATTCCTAAGTTCATATTTTTATTAATTTTGATGTTATTTATGTTTATAATGTTCATGATTTATTGATTCTTGTTATGAATATGCATAGACTTGATATTGGGTTTTATTGGTTTTGGTTGTTTAATTATGTTTCTTGATCAAATTGGTAGACTTGGAATTGATAATTTTTAAGTAAATGATATTTAATTATATGGGTCAAATTTGGAAGGTTGGGTTATCGGATATTGCTAGGCGAAAAGGCCTTTGGTGATTTGGAGGATTCTTTTTTGTCTCTTGTAAGGGCTATTTTGGATATTTTGGATATGGTGTTAGAGCCGAGGTATACCACTATATGGAATCGACAATCTTGTGGCAATTTGTATCCGTCTAGCCCACTTTGCACGCTTGGTGACAATCTTTGCGATCTAGCCTCGAGGGAGGAGTGTGTTGGTGTGACATATTGGTTAGGCTTGGATCATTTCTTCCTGATATATGTTGGAATCTTTCTTTTGTCCTCCAACGCTCTTTTGGAGAGTCAATTAGGGGTTCTATGTATTCTCACATGTCTTACAACCACATTTTCCCTTCGTAGAGGGACTTGACGCTCTTGAGAATTTGTGCCCATTTTAGCTTTCATTGGAGGGGGTATGTTAGAGTCCTCATCGGGTAGACTTGGAACCGTTACCCTCAAGGCCTCAATGTATGTTGAAACCTGCCTTCTCTGCTCAAGGGCTCTTTTGGAGAGTGTTGTAAAATGGAAAGGGGATAATGCTAATCTAATCTCAAATTAGAGAGTTTAACCAAAGTCTAACAAGGATAAGTTAGTGATCCCAATGAATCTGTAGCTTGAAAGTGTACAAAAACAAAATTTTCAAAACATACAAGTATGATGATTCACCTACTAAATATGCATCCAGGACAAAGTAAAGAAATAGAGTTAGAAGACAACACGGAGATTTATGTCGAAACCCAAATCAGGAAAAAACCATGGGTGGAGGAGACCACCGAGAGAAATCCACCAGTGAAAGTTGAAGCTTACAATGCTCTTCAAGGAGTAGACATGCAACTATGGTGAGTCTGCGTATTTGGTGATGTCTAGACATGTTCATAAACTAAGAATTTATTCTAGGAGCGCTATCTACTTTGAGAATGCACTCAAAAGGGATAAATGGAGTGTAAGCTTGAAGAATTCAAAATGGTGAAAGTTGTAGGTGGCAAAGATGAGTCTTCCAAGTAAAGGTAACCAGATTTTCGTGGCCCAAGAAGAGTGATTTCAGAAGGGACGCAATCCTTAAATTAGGGAAAAGAAAATTGCAAAGAAGTAACTTTTTGAAAAGCTCTGAACAGTTCTCCCGCCTGCTCTTGTAAAAGCCTCTTGCTTGTGAACACCTCCCCAGGAACTTGCTTCTTCTAAAAAGCATGTTTGGCGTAGCCGCAAAGGAATAAGTTGTGTGACCGTTAACACACCCCAATTTAGCAAAATATCCAAAAACCATAGGATATTCGGGCACCATTTAACAAACAGTAATATGGGCATATTCTCCCAACTAGAAATCTTGTGTCTGTAGGAAGAAATGAAGATGTAATCATCCGTCGATTAGTTGATTGTCAATTTTGTTCATACATGTTTATGGGATTTGATTTGTTGGTTGTTTATTTGTGTTTCTTGATTGTGGCAAAATATCTTGTTTCACCAAATTAGAGCTAAAGTTGTAATATTTTCAGTTCATAACAAATTTTGTGAATTTATTGGATGAAATGAATGATGTGATTAAGGATCCTTTCACTTGATGTGAGCACCAGAAATCAAGCCGAAACCCATTGAACAAAATGTAAAATGGTGAAAACTAATAGGACACCGTGTAAAAGGATTTCGTTTTGGATTAGGTAAGTGTTGGAAACTAATTAGCGGTTCATCATCTTCTGTTCTCATGTGTTGGGAATTTACCAAGGCTGTGTTTGGCAAACTAGCTAATAAGGTAGCTGTTGACTGATAAGCTAGTTTATGAACAAATTTTGTTTGGCGAATATTAGCTTAGGAGTATGTAAAATGACCAAAAAGGGCATCTTGGGGTATAATAGTTAATATTAATAAGGGTATAATTGGAAATAAGTTACAAAAAACTCCCAAAATGCTACTCCAAGTAGCGTTTCAATTTCAATAAGCTAGCTTATGGTCCATCTAGACACGTACTAGCTTATTTTTGCCAAACATAGCCTAAATACCGTGTTCTTGGTTCTAAACCAATACGTGAAGAAATCCAATGTCCTAACCTCCGAATGCTGAACAAAATGGAGTGTTATAGGGAAAACACATTGAAATCTGCTATATATATATATATATATATATATTTTTCAAACCTAAATGTACATCATCAATGTTGTTCATCAACCAAGAACAATTAAAACCTCGATAATTTGCAATCATTGTTCATTATCGACCAAGAACCTTCATAAACGATTAAAACATTACATGAAAGAAAGAAAACCCAACTCATAGACAAGGTATTCTTAACTCAACGTTTTCGTAAGATCTCTTTCTTCTCTGTTAATAGGGTGTTTCCTTGAACACAAAATCTTTGAATAGATTTTTCGGTGGTCGTTAGTGTCATGGAGATAGTGATTTTGACTGTGACAAAGATGATAATGGTGTGTGGAAGGACGATGTTTATGTTGGCGAAGATGAGGTTACTTACCTGCTTGATTTTGTTTTTGTTCTTTAATTCAATTAATATTTAAATATAAAATAAATAAAAGAAATTAACCTTTGGAGTATTTACCAATTTCGTTCTCTATTCGATGTATTTCTCCAACCTTAACATTGGCCAATGAAAATGGTACAAAATACTCAACCAAGGGACCAAAAATAGCAAAATTATTTGCAAAGGACAAGTAGCAGGTTGAGCAAAAGTTGAAGAGACAAAAAATGTAATTTACTTTCCAAACAAAATTTTCAATGAAAATCGTTAGTTGATTGATCATATATCGTAATATATGCATAGTTGTCAAATTTATGCAGCTGGCAATTTGAATCTCACCATCCAACTTGATAAGTAAATAATGAGATTTGTCCCCATAGAAGAGGGAGGTTCTAGGGGGGACACCCCCCCCCCCCCCCCCCCCCCCTCTTCTCTCTCTCTCTAAAAAAAGAGAATTTGAGGAACACCATGGTAAGCTTTCATCTAGATGGTCTGCACATGTGCATAAAAATCAAAAAACAACATCTATTACTTGTATGCATTGTGCATACTGCCCTGATTAACGGTTACCATGGTGTTTTGCTATTTTCCGCTGAACCTGACCCTGTCCCCATATTAACATTTTATTCCAGAAAAAGGCTTGGGCTATCCTCCCCCACCGTAGTGGTTCCACAACCTTCGTGGGAAGGTAAATGACAGTCATATTAACATTTGGTAACTTTAGCAAGATGAAGTAAGGTTCTTGTGACTATAGTATAGGTAGGCTTTTCTTTTTTGTTGAAACATCACTAGAATGCTTACTAATATCATATACAAAAGGTTGAACAGAATTTACAATTCAACTCGACCCGCGAAATCAGCCTAGGGATTCTCCATTCAATTCAAAAAGAAAATGGATTTTTTTTGTTGATTATCTAATTCATTGTTTGCTATAAGTTTTCAACGTTTCTCCATTTCTCCAAAAACCAAATTGAACAAACCCAATATATCCCACACAAAGGTAGGTTTTAGGGACGAGGGAGGTTGCTACCATTAAGGCCCCCAACTTCCAAAACAATTTGTGAGGATTGGAAAAGGCAGAAAAAAAAACCCAGTAAGGGGCCATTTACTAAACGCTTCCCGGGTAAGTGCTTACTGATATCATTTATCTTACCTATTGAGCATGGTATGGACCGTTAGGGGCTGTTTACCAAATCCTGTCTGTATGTCTGTATGGATAAATTTGTCTGTCTGGATAAACTTTGTCTGTCTGGATAAATTAGTGTTGGTGTTTACCTTTTTATCTGAATCAACAGTCTGAATGTCAGGAATGACCAATTTACCCCTGAGTCCCTGACTATGAATTGTAAACAATCTTGAATCCACATCCACTCATCCTTTTCACCTTTTGGGAATAATTTATTTTAATACATATATAAATCAAAAATACCAAAAATTAATCAAGTAAATGAACCAGGTGAACCTATTAACAAAAAGACATAAGTATTTGGTGGATAACCACAAGTATTTGGTGGATACTAAAAAGCACAGAACCTATGATTGCATTCAATTGAGAGAGTAGATAGACTCCAACAATGGTAAAATGGTCCCTGCAGGAAGCAAAACCCAGGGGAACCCCACCCTCATCCACCCTAACCTCAACATCTATATCCTTCCAATTGAGTGTTTTAAAGGAAAATTAGGGTTTTTTCAGAGTTGATTCAGGGAAGAAGTAACTATGAGGGTTTGATAAAGGTATCAATTTGGGTTTTTCCGAAGTCATTGCAGGGCAGAAAAATCATTGAGGATTTGACAAGGGTATTAATTTTGGGTATTTTCTGGGTTTTTTGAAGGTCGATGCAGGAGAGAAGCAACGATGAGGGTATCAATTTTGGGTTTTTTCAAGGTCGATGTAGGAGAGAAGCAAGGATGAAGGTATCAATTTTGGGGTTTGTCTTTGATCAATGCAGGGAAGAAGGCAAGAAGAGACAGAGGGGTTATCCATTTTGTTTCTTTTTTCATTTTGGGAAAGAGATGGAGAAGAAAGACGCTTGTTCTTAGAGGGGTAATAGATGTCATTTTAATGGCTGAACCTGGACAAGAGACCCCTACCTAGCTGTGCGAATAAGTCCCTTATTTTTTCATTAAGCCCTAAGTAAACACTTGAAAATAGTTGTGCGATTAAGCCAATTGAACCATTAAGCTCATTAAGCCACAAGTAAACAGCCCCTTAGTCTTACCCGGTAAGAGGCATAACAAGGACTGATAATCTTACTCGCTAAGCGAGGGAAAGAACTCTTACCAGTTATCAGGTTTAAGACACTTACCAACAATCCATTTTGATGCCCAAAATGTGATACAATAAGGTAAGCCAGGATGATTTATCTTGCTAGTAAGTGCTTACCCGATAAGCAAGCATTTATAGATTAGTTTAAAGACATTTAGGTGAACTTTAAGTCTGAGAATCATAATGAGTTATTATTAGTAGAGAATTTGGTATTATAGTTTATGAAAAAGCTAGTTTATAAAATCCCATAAACCTTTTTAATTGTGCTTTTGAACACCATGTTTGATAAACCAATATGTTATCAAATAAGGAATCATGCTTCTATTGGTCTAATCCCTTATGGTGTTTCATGGATGCACTCTTTTTTTAAGGTGTAGCTTAGTTTTTGAGCTTATTGGAAAAGCCCCTTTTGACAAGTCATAAACTAGCTTTACCAAAAAAACTATGTCAAATAGCTTATTAGTGACTTCTTTATTCTTCCAATTATTCTTTATGTTTTTCTTATAGGTCATTTGTCCATCAACTAGTTTTTACCAAACGTGACTAGTTTATCAACCTAGTATGCCAAACTAGCCTAATAGCTATGGGCTAAAATTACAAAAAAGACAACATGCTCGAGTTTTAAAAATTCATTGGTTACCTTTTTAAATATTCACCGAATTTTCAAATTGAGTCGAGATTAAACCTAGCATGATATAGACTAAACCAGACGAACCCAATATAGAAAAGAGGTGGGTCTATCTTAAGCCGAGCTCGAGTTTTATGATGGTTCAACTTACTTTTGGGCTTGAAACGTTTGCAGGAACATGGTACCGGTGCCTTTCATCATACTCTACTTGAAACCACTAGCGACATTCCTAGCTCGAACCAGCAAGCCAGCGGCTCGGTTCCTAGACCTACTATTCGAAAAGGCGAAACGCAAAGCTGGACCCGTTGAAGAGTTCCAGTGGCTAGGTCTAATGCTCTTCGTAGCGGTGCCGTTCCCAGGCACCGGTGCGTGGACCGGAGCCATCATAGCTTCGATCCTCGATATGCCATTTTGGTCGGCCGTTTCTGCAAACTTTTTTGGGGTGGTGTTGGCGGGTCTTTTGGTCAACATGCTGGTCAACATCGGTCTCAAGTACGCCGTTGTTGCTTGTATCGTGATGTTCATTGCATCCGGGTTCATGTGGAGCATTCTTCGGGGTCTAAAACGTTATCTAAGCTCGTAGTTGTACTGATTTATATATAATAACTAAATAAACATGATATGCTAATTTGATTCTTTGATTTTGATTTACTTGTTTATAAATTGTTGGTTGGTAAACAATCATGTTGTAAGTTGTATAATCCATTGATGCATTTTGGTGAAATTTTTAAATGGTTTAGAGTTTAGATCATTTATGTGGCAGTTTGAGTTGTATTTTATTTTTTGTTATACAAAAAATAATCTGCTAGAAGTAAAATTCGGTTTTCATTCATCGGCTTCGAATATTATAAAATTTTAGTGACCTACAACCATGGACCTTTTTAGGTGCTACCATATGTCCCTTGAGACCATTTTGGTCATTTTGCATAAAAAATGCTTTGAGCTTTTTGTGAATCTTTAGATGGTTTTTGGTTCGTTGAAATTTGATAAAGTCTAAATAAATTGTAATGCTCAATTTTTGTTCATGTTTTTGGTTCATTTTCTTTAGTGTTAAGGGTTAGTTTATTAAGCACTTATTTTTATTAATGTTCAATTTCAATAGCATGTGAAAATGACAAAAGATTAGGAAATCTTACCAGGTAAGAAGGATGGCATAGATCAAGAGTTTCGGTAATTGAGAGTGTCTCTTATTCGATAGGTGCTTATCAGGTTATGAAAATCAATCCAATTTGATTGCTAGGATTGCTATCTTATAAGATAAATAAAAGTAATTACGCTTGCCAACAAGTGTTTGATAAATAGCTTCTTAAACCCATTCACATCCCTGTAATTCATTTACATTTTCAGCTTATTTACATTTTCAATTGTGTGTCAAATTAAGCCTTCTAGGCTTTTATACATGTGCGATTTACCCATGGCTCCACCTACTATTCATTAACTACCTTATAAATTATTATATGTTTTTAGTTATATCTAGTTTTATAAAATGATTAATTGTAAATTTGTAATTTTACATAATTATGAAATTTAATGTATAAATTAGTTTAATTATAGTGTATTTATAATTTTTTTTTTCTAAAACTAACATATAGTTTTTTTTAAATAATTAATCTACTTGAAAATATTTAATTCATATTATTAGTTCATACTTTTATAAATTAATTATTATTATTTATAAAACAACCATAGTTTTTAAAGAAAGTTTATTTTAATAAATAAAAAAGAAAAGAAAAAGATGGATGGAGTCCATCTGGCATTAAAATAGCAATTGCAAAATTTGCAATTATCAAGATGAGGTGACACAAAGAATGGTTTTGCAATTGTATTAGTAATCACTTTTAGACCATCTCCAATGGGTAACACTATTTTTTACACCAAATGTCAAAAGTAATGTAAAAATAGTGTAAGATTTAGTGTTAGTAGTTAATCTTCTCCAATGGGTAACACTATTTTTTACACCAAATCCTTTTACATAGAAAAGTAGTGTAAAAAATAGTGTTACACCAAATATAGTGTGATACTATTCATCACACTAAATTTAGTGTGAAAAATAGTGACCCCATTGGAGATGTGAATAGTAATATTTACACCAAATTTAGTATTTAGTGTAAGATTTGGTGACCCCATTGGAGATGGTCTTAGGGGTGAAATTGTGTTTAGTTTGGTTAGTGGGTCAGAAAGGCTCAATCCATACACAATCCATTTAATTAATTGTATTGAAATCACCCTAACCTGCGACCTGTCAACCCCAACACGACCCGCGTGACCTGTTTAATTATATGAGTTGACTGTCATAAGCGGCCTAACAAATCCAATATAACCTACTTCAAAACTTCAAATACAATCAAAATAGAATTGGGTTTACTTATTTAAGCGCTGGACTACCAACCCAAATACGACCCGCGAAATAAACGGCTTGGCGGGTCAAAAAAACTCAACCCTAAATTCTTTTACCTTCATGTTGGGTTCGTGTCATATCAAGATTTCCATCCCAAATTGCTTTACAAGGTGTGCATTAATGGCCTTAGTGTTAGTGATTGTGTGTGCATAAGTTAACAAACCAGTGATTGTACATCCAATGTTATGAGACACTTGAGGGTCACACCTGTGAGGACCTATAAATCGAATAAGTTATATGAAACCCAGAAATGGAGAGTTAGGATTTATAATAGTCAATTATAAATCAGTTGGGTAATTTCAGTCAGAAATCCCAAAGTTGGAGGGTTATTAATTAATTGAGTAGATTGTATATTTATTTGATGAATAAATATATAATAATTAATTAATAGAATTATATATTAGATAAATATATATATATATAGGTAATTATCTTAAGTAAATTCTTTTCTTGGAAGAAAAGAATGAGATAATTACAATAAGGAAACTGAATCATATACAAACTGTATTTTTCCTCATATAAAAAAAGCCTTATGGGTTTAAGGAAAATAATCCAACTAATTCAATAATCAGTTTCCAGTTCCCTCTCTCTCTCTCTCTCTCCCACCGGCGCCGCCCCCTCTCTCACGTGACAAACCAGCTCGGTTTTTCAGTCTTCGGGTTTCAGTTCTGCTAGAGGAATAATTCGTTGGTCGTTCATTGGTGGATCAATTCTCAAGCAATCTAGGTAATACCACTATAACTGTTAGAATTAATTAAAACAAACGATTAAGATCAATAAGTTTTTCTTTGGGTTTTGATAATCGCTTCCGCATAAAGATCAAATCAGTGTGTTTTGATCATGTAGGTTTTAACCAGTTTTGTTATTAAACCTATGGGATTTATCAAACCAGTAAGGTTTCGAAATCCATGATAATCTTCGTGTCAGATTGACCCGAGGGAACCCACAAAAACCCAACAGTGGTATCAGAGCTTCTGGTCCAATCGTTTCTAGTTTTATTTATTCTCGTTTGATCCGTTAAAAGTGTTTTCTTATGTATCGTTTTTAAATCCAATTTTTTTAGTTGAAATTTTAGTTGTGATTCGTAAAAAACCCGGAATATTACCAAACCAAAGACCACCGTGTCCGGCGGCGTTGGCTGTTGACCCAAACACCAGCGTGGTGGTCGCCCACCAAAGTCACACCACAGATCGGTGGTGGTGGCGGGTGGCCGTAGACAAATCACCACCGCACCCAAACCACCAGATCGGTGGTGGTGGTGGTAGTCGCCGATCAAGGCTGCCCCACCAGATCGGTGATGGCAGCCGACCTAGAAGCACGAGGTGGTGATGGTGGTGATGTCACCGCTGTCATCGCCGGCCGGAAACTCGCATGGCGGTGGAACGACGACAGATAGCCAATCGGACCACCGCCCGATAATCGAACAACCACCGCACCACAGAAGTAGTAGCGGTAATCGCGGTGGAAGAACACGACACAACCACGGCTGCGCCACCGTTCGTGGTGGTGGCTGTAGGTGGAACGCCGGGCCGCGACCGCCTTGCCAGTCGGCGGTGGCCACACCGCAACCACCAGAAACCGCTAGAGCGGTGGTGGAAGGCGGTGTTCTTGGCTGTCGACGCCGGCTCGTACCGCCAGCAATCGCCGGCCAAACCGCGCAATGCGGTGGCGGCGGGTGCCGTTCAATCCATTGCTAGCCAAAACCACCGTATGGGTGGTGGCGGCGTTAATTCCGATCGCCAATCGGATCGCCAGCTGTAGACGAGATAGCCGGTCGCACCACAGATGGTGGTGGCGGCGGCGGCTGTAGGTGATTATGTTCGACGGCCAAAACAACGACAATAGCAACGGTGGGAAATGGTATGTCCTTGAAGAGCCTCTTGGGGAGGCTCCTCCGGCAACTGCTCTGGCTGCTGCTAGGAATGCTCATAAGAAGCATTCAAATGATCTCCTAGATGTCGTATGTCTCATGCTTGCAACTATGAGCCCAGATCTGCAAGCAGGGCTCATAAACACAAATGCTTATGACATGATCCGCCAGCTGAGGGACATGTTCCAGACACAGGCTCGTACAGAACGTTACGATGCCACAAAAGCATTTAATGAATGCAAGATGATTAAAGGGACATCAGTAAGTGACCATGTCATGAAAATGAAACGGCACTTGGATCATCTGGAAAGGCTTGGTCACCCAGTTCCGTTGCAGCCAGCAACGGATACTATACTCAATTCACTGTCAGATGACTACAAGCCCTTTGTAGTCAATTACAACATGGACAACATGGAGAAGTCAATAGCAGAATTACACTCCATGCTTAAGACAGCTGAACTGAATATGGGGACCAAGAACAAAACCAAGGATATCCTGATGGTAAGAGATGGAGGGGTGAAAAAGAAGAATGGGCATACTAGCACCAGCAAAGGGAAGGGACCAGTTCAGGCCGTCCAGAGTGCACCCAAGAAAGGCAAGGGCAAGGGCAATAAGGTCAAGCCAAATAAAGCTAGGACCAAGAACCGCTGCTTCACATGCAATGAGGTTGGTCACTGGAGGCAGAACTGCCCAAAGCGTCATGAAGCAGGTATGTAAACCTCAGATATTTGTGATTGCTTTAGTTTGTCACTTCTTACTTGTTAGTTTACAAGTGTACTGATACCTAGAGCAAATGACTATTGCAGGTGGTCAGAAGTGATGTGCCCAAGAATTGCAAGGATCCAGATGAAAGTTCATATTAGACATTTATTTTTCAAGACAATTTTATTTATGAAACAGTTGTTTTATTTATGGTTACTTTTTAAACACTTATAATTTATTGAATGATTTTAAATTTTATAAGTTATTGTCTTGAATAAATATCTGTTATGCATGAAGTTTTAATTTTGACAAAGTCAAGTTCTGACTTAATTAGATCCTAGATATTGCCTATTGTAGTTAGTTCAATCATTTTGGTTAAAATTGAAGTAATTTATATGAAAACTATCAAAAACACACGGATTTCTATAGGAATGTGTTTTTGGGAATAAAACATTTATGAATAATATTTTGTAAAAAGGTGTTGAAGAGAATCTAGGATATTAACTCAGATAGCGTTAATAACAGTATTTATAAAACTAGGAAAATTCCAAGCTTTGGAATTAGGATTTAACAAAATCCAGTTAAGTTTTATAAATGACAGAATTCTCAAGTATATTACTTAAAATAATTGACTAATCAAAGTTTTGACTAAGGGGCCGTTTACTTGCTCTAATTGGGTAAGTGCTGACTTGGGTAAGAGCACTGACCCGAACAAGTACTAACTCGGGTAAGTGTAGTTTAGGTTAGAGCGTTTACCAAATGTTTTTGATAAGTGCTTACCAACCAAAAAAATTACCATTTTAACCCTTTTGCAATTATAATTTATAAAATATAATGATTCAATACTTTTAAATAATAAAATATGATAAAACAAATTGACTTTTTATATTTTGAATGGTAATAATTGTTTGTTTAAATAAACTCATTTCTAAAACATATATCAGTTAATAGAAAAACACATCACTTTTTATATAATTAATTAATTTTTAAAATAACAAAAGTATATCTGAAACCCTAATCTTTATTTGTGAATAGCCGCCACCCTCCAACCTCTTCTCCTCCCCTTCCCCATCGATGCCTCCGTCTGCCACCCCGCCACCACAGTCGAAGGCTGCCACCCACGCCACCCTGCCACCAACGTCGAACGCCACCACCACCCTGTTACCACCGTCGAACGCTGCCGCCACCATCAACATCGAACGCAGCCACCACCACATCGTCACCACCGTCGAACGACGCCGCCGTCGCCACCAACATCGAACGCAGCCACCCCACATCGTCACCGGCGAACGCCACCGCCACCACCAACACCAAACGCCACAGAGGGTTCGTGAATGGAGGGGTAGACGTTGGAAAGTCGAAAACTGACCCGGGTAAGTGCAAATTTGATGCTGGCTGGGTAAGATTTCGGTCAGCACTTTAGTCAGATTTCGGTCAGATTTGTTGTTTAGTAAACAATCTGACTGCTGACCGAGTCAGATTTACTGACCGAGTCAGCTGGGTCAGTTGCAAGTAAACAGCCCCTAAGTCAATAGTGAATTTTGAGTAATAATTGGTTTTCATATAGGTTAGTGGGAGCCCAATTTATTCTCTATCTAGTCTAAGATAAAGAATGAAAGATATAATTATTGATTCAATATATCTCGGAATTCATGATCCAGGTAGGATGAGAATTCATAAGATATAATTTACCTTATAGTCAAAAGGATAAAAGTTTCAAGATCCTTGAAACAAAGGTAAGACATGATTGACTTTTAAATCAATAATTAAAGTGTTGGATTAAATATAGAATTCCAGTGAATTTACCAGTAAAGTAAAATGGAATCTGATTTCAGGTAGAAATCATTCATCTACACAGCAACTAAGGAAAGTTGCAGTTTTACATATTCAGGAACTGGTAGTTATTCCAGGTCTCCAAGTTCATGGAATATGATAGAAGTCTAATTATTGTTTTTAAAAGTGTTTGCAAAACAATGATTAGCAGATACAAGTAGACAATATCAATAAATACAGACTTGTATTATTTGGTCATCACTTTGATTAAAATGGTAAACTTTGATCAAAGGATTTAAACTGAAGATAGGTGATACTTCATTTTAGATCAGTATTTAACAAACGTTAAATAGATATTATAAAAGTTATTAAGAAAAGTCATTAATTTTGTTATTATTACAGCGTGTAATATGGACTATACAAAATTAATCTCTTTATCACTTTTATATTTTGCATGTTTTATAATCCAGGAATGAAACTAGTTTTTCAGTTTTTCATTCAAAATTTGTCCGTGACGACTTATCGTGGTGGGAACCCGATAAGGTGTTAAAGTCATTGTGAACTTTTAGGAAGTTATGATCGGTTACTAAATAATAGCTACAAGCGTTGTAGACTAAAAGTTGCACAGATATTTGATAGAGTAGCAAATATCGAACGTGATCCGCAGTTGAGATTACTTCTTGGAATCAGTCATAAGTAAATCTCACAGTGGTTGTCCCTATCACCTGAGGTATCTGATTTAATATCATGAGGACTACTGAATACTTAGTGCACTCAACCGCTACGCCGTAACAGGGTGGCTATAAAGGGCGTAACTAGATTCAGCGGAAGCCGTGGTGTTAAAGGCAGATATGCAAGATGGGATTTGCACCTCTTCTCTGAAGAGAGATATTTCTGGGCCCATCTTGACTGACTGAATATACTGATGAAGTGCATGGCCATGCCCAAACGAACTGATTAGTTCTTTGTCGTTTACCTATCAGTAAAAGTCGGATAGTCAAGAAAACAGAATCTTGAGTATTTAGAGTTGACACTTTCCAGGCTCATACTCACAGATGAAATATCGTGATGCAAAGGGAAAAGCCAAGTTATACCCAATCAATGAACAATAGTTTCATAAATGCTATTTCCTTACGGAAAATTTATATCACCTGTCTGGGTATAAGAGTTCTTGTAACCTGGTCAGCCTAAGTGCCTGTCTAGGGGCCTCCTTAGGTCCGTGTAATCAAGGCGGTATTGCCAACTTGCACAAGTGGGAGTCTGTTAGTGATTGTGTGTGCATAAGTTGACAAACCAGTGATTGTACATCCAATGTTATGAGACACTTGTGTAACACCCGTAATTTCGGTGTAATAACGACTCTTTTGTAAATTATGGAATTTAGAATTTTAGACCAAATTGTGCATTTTATGGCCTGATATGTTAGGAAATGCAAATACGAGTCCAACGGTTCTTTCGGAAGCAAAGACGGTGCTATAACGAAGAAGTTATGGCTAAAACAAAATAGGACTAAAATGATCAGATGCTAGCGATCGCTAGCCATTACCCTAGCGATCGCTAGGCACAAAACACAAGGCTGCTGTTCTTATTCGCGATCAGGCTAACGACCACACAAAAGGTAAGCTAGCGATCGCTAGCCCTCAAGCCTAGCGATCGCTAGGTAGCTGCCAAAAAGGGAAAACGGGGTTTAAACCCTTCCAAACTTCATTTCTTCACAACACTTTCATTTCTCCACCATTTCTCCTGATTTTTCTCTCTACTTTCTCCAAATCCAAAACCCTACAAGATCTTGAGGTCAAATCCACACTTGGAGCTAACTCGGGAGGAAACCACATTTCCCCACTTCATCTTCTCCACTCACCCACTCTCCACCATTGTTACTTGGAAAGGGGGGGAAACTCAAACTCTAGGGTTTTTGTTGGATCTCACTCAGTAAGCTTCGATTAAACCCTTGTAGGTTGGATCTATGCATATAATAAGGGTTATGAACTAACCTAGGATTCGATTTACTTGATTTTAGGTTCGTGCTCGTTACTTGACCTAATCTTGGGAATTAGGGGTTTTTGTCACAAAACCCTAAGGTGAGTTGTTAAACCATTTTGTTAAAACTGAGAGCACATCATCTTGATGATTTATATGCCTTGTTTGATTTTGTGATTGAATGTGAATGTGGTATAAATTAATTATCATGTCTAGTTGAGGATATTCATGATATGTATGTAGTATTGTGCTTGTATGAATGACTTGGATGGTATTGTCCCTTATATGAGATAGATCACCGCATGCTACTTCGTGATGTGTTAAACCTATGGGTGTATGATAAATGTATTTATGTGAGATACATAAGATGGGATATGATATGGGATTATGTAATAAGGGGGTTGATATCCGAAATGTGGTTTACGCTAAACGATGAAAAGGGGCTTGAGACCCTCGATACATACCTCTGTAATGATACTATGCTAAATCCAGTGTCGAGGTTCGTATGTGAATAATATGGACTAGATGATATGCTAAATTCAGTATCTAGGTCTTGTGTGGAAATGATATGGACGTGACGCGATGCTAAATTCCGTCTCACGATCCTAAATGATAATAACCTGGACAAACCAACGCAATGTGTCCACACCAAACAGTCGCGGGTTTGTATCTATGTCGCCGGCCTTCGGGTGGCTCCGAAGAGCGCGGGCCTCTGATGATGCCGCCATGCTAAATCCGGGGCATCGAGGTGTTTGGAATTAGATAATGTCGGGGCATTGGTTGGTGGAAATGGGTCGCTCCCATTGTTTCCAAAGATAATAATGAACCGGTTTAATATGCTAATCATATTGTTAGTATAATCGTGTATAACTCGCATGTCTTTATATACCCTATGCGCATGATATTAATTGTACAACTCACTAGGCTCCTTTAGCCTAACACTTGCTTGGTGTCGATGTGTTTCTCAGATACTCGGGACGTTGTCCCCAAGTAGGCCTCGGGTGTAGAGTGAGCTTGGGGGAGTATTGGAGATACCGGTCTACTATGACCGCGAGACTTACCGTAGAGCGATAACCCTTTTGTAGTCTTCTTCTTAGACAGAACTAGACTAGTTTGGTTATTGTATTTCTCCTTTGATTACAAACATTGTAATTAATTGTACATTACTTATACCCCTGTTTTTGGGAAGAGCTCACGCTTTGGCGTACATTGTATACCATCTTTCTATTAAATGAAAGTTTTTTGTCGCCCCGATTTTTAGGGTGTTACAACTTGAGGGTCACACCTGTGAGGACCTATAAATCGAATAAGTTATATGAAACCCAGAAATAGAGAGTTAGGATTTATAATAGTCAATTATAAATCAGTTGGGTAATTTCAGTCAGAAATCCCAAAGTTGGAGGGTTATTAATTAATTGAGTAGATTGTATATTTATTTGATGAATAAGTATATAATAATTAATTAATAGAATTATATATTAGATAAATATATATATATATATATAGGTAATTATCTTAAGTAAATTCTTTTCTTGGAAGAAAAGAATGAGATAATTACAATAAGGAAACTGAATCATATACAAACTATATTTTTTCTCATATAAAAAAAGCCTTATGGGTTTAAGGAAAATAATCCAACTAATTCAATAATCAGTTTCCAGTTCCCTCTCTCTCTCTCCCACCGGCGCCGCCCCCTCTCTCACGTGACAAACCAGCTCGGTTTTTCAGTCTTCGGGTTTCAGTTCTGCTAGAGGAATAATTCGTTGGTCGTTCATTGGTGGATCAATTCTCAAGCAATCCAGGTAATACCACTATAACTGTTAGAATTAATTAAAACAAACGATTAAGATCAATAAGTTTTTCTTTGGGTTTTGATAATCGCTTCCGCATAAAGATCAAATCAGTGTGTTTTGATCATATAGGTTTTTACCAATTTTGTTATTAAACCTATGGGATTTATCAAACCAGTAAGGTTTCGAAATCCATGATAATCTTCGTGTCAGATTGACCCGAGGGAACCCACAAAAACCCAACACTTAGTACAAAATTCAAACTCCTAAGTGTGACAAAATTTATATATTGTTTGAGTTTTTAGGAAAAAACTCCATTTCTTTTTCATCCATATTTTGAAAGTAAATTTTGTGCTCATTATATTTTATTCTTATCCCTTTCATCTCACTATAATAGTTATCATCTTTTTCTCTACTTTCACCATCATCACCGTCGTCACCACCGATCTTAATCGCCTCTACCACGATGCCTAAACCCTATCATTATTGTTGTCACCACCGCTTCATAGTTATCTTCAATGAGTTAACTCTTTTGACATATCTTATTTTGATTCTTCATTAAATTTGAGGAAGTGTTTTGTTGAAGGTATTAGAGCATCTCCAACATTTTCTGTAAAACAAAGAAAATGAAGAATATGGAGATTTTAAACTAGGATTTTGCTCCAATTGTCCAACACCTTCTCCAAACCATCTCCAAAATGAAAAAGGTAGGAAAGAGATAATTTATTTATTATTATTTTTTTAATATGGAGATAACCCTATAAATGATCACTAAGGGAGAGAATCAATTGAAAACTTTAAAAATAAAATGTCAGAAATAAATAATATTTTTTTTGCACGACAATAAACACACACACAGATACACATACTTTCTTGGGGTATCTGGGATCCAAAGGCACCCGACAAATCTCATCGACCACGACCAAGCCCAATTAAGGATACCACAATGTGGCAGACCCATGATCTGGATATCGTCACATGCTCGTCACAAAGTTCTAACCCAGAAAATCACAAATACCATCTACTAATCATTCTAAAATATTACATTACCGCTTTAGAGAAACTATAAAGAATCTTTTGATGATAAAAACGAAAAACAAAGGTTAACATTATACAATATAATGTATCTATTTTCCTAAAAGTTAAATTAGGAAAATGAAAACTCCCTTGTCGTTCTCATTTCTTATTACTATATCCTTACATTTGTCAGGAAAGAAATTTGTCTTGCTTATATATATAATGTTTGAATTTATGAAACAAAGTAAGGTTTTGGCACAATGGAAAAGCCTGTCTCCGATTTAGGAAGAGGTCTGCGGTTCGAATCCCTCTCACACACCTCCGCTTATTTTTATACACCCGACCTTCTTTTGTTTTTTCTATTAAATATCTTCTTTCTTTTATTTTATCTTACTAATAATATAATATATTAATATTTTAATAATATTATTTTTTAAAAGGTTTTATCATTTAACTTAAATTAGGTAGTCGTATTAACTTTCATATAACGCGACCAATATGCTTTTAGGCCCAACAATTTATGACGATCGTTATGAAACTCTCCAATTCGAAAATTGTCAAAGTTTTATTTATAGGAGCGGTATGCTATTAATTATATCGTTTTAGTCAGTTTTTGTGTTCAAACGGAATTATAAACTATATAATTTTATATATTTGGAATCAACAGTTTATGTAGATAAGATAATAACGACGCTTTCAAATTTAGAAAATGATGGTATTTTTATTTTAGAGTTATTTGAGCGACACAATATAAGTATGCCATTTATAGATTATTGAAAAAATATAGATACCGTTAATGTTAAAAAGATCAAAATATAATTTCGACAATTTAGAAATTCCAGAAAAAAAGGTATAGCAATAGTATGTCTATGGGTAGGTATTATCAAATAGGTCTCATATATAGGTTTATATTGAGATTTGAGATTATGTATACAAAGTTATACTCAATAAATACAATAGTATATAGTAGAGAAGCAAAGAAATTGATAAGTTTGATTTCATATTTGCCGCCATGATGACTCACATGTTCCATGTTTTCTATAAATATAAGATTTATTTTAGTTTTTGTGTTTTTAGATAATGAAATTTCACTTTTGCCCTAAAAGATTTATGGTTTTATTGATAGTGATACTTAAAATTTCACTTTTTGTCTTTAATATGAAACCTTGAGAATTATTTAAATTATAAGATTGTCATTGTAATAATAAATTTAAAAAAGCGAATCTATGTATTGTAGGTGTACTCTTTTGGTGTTTTTGAAGCTCATACAAGTGTAAACGCAACGACAACTGAAAATAACAACAATTAGGACATCGCTTTTTTTAATGTACAGAAGTCGTTGAACTTTTCCAAGAAAAAATGACCTTTAGAGAAGGTTTTCTTTTGTATTTAAAAGTTCAAAAATCTTCTCTAAAAGTTTTAGAGAAATTTTTACTTCTGTCTACAACTTTCCTTATATAACGGTAGAAAAATGTTTTAGGGAAGATTTAAGAAAGTTTTAGGTAAGAAAAACTTAAATTCAATTACATTTCTCGCGTTTGTCATAGAATTCTTTCTCTAAAAGTCACTTTTAGATACACTTGCAAATCATTCTCTAAAACTCTTTTTTTTTTAAATAGTTG
>CM058044.1:67559806-67724063 GCA_030169165.1 Centaurea solstitialis | reverse complement strand
ATTATTTATATTTTAATATATGATAATTGCATTAGTATTAGATTGTAACTGGATGAGTATTGAATGGGTATTGGATGGATCTGTTTTTAATTGGTTTGATCGGTTGTTGGTATGTTCCTTTGAGTTTTGGACTGCCATCCAAGAATTGAATCGATCCAATTGGATGTTGACTTTTCCATCCGATCCAACTACAATTGGATGTCTAATCTTTTCGTTCGATTGTAATTGGATCGGTCGGTTGTGATTAAATCGGTTGACTTTTTGCACACCCCCAATAATGACATATCTTGAAGGGAATTATAAATGGACCCCTATCAAAGAATGAGTCATTTATGTGAGTGTACAAGTGAGACCCAGTATTGAGAGGTCTACTTTTATATGAATGTATTAAAATCTAAGGAGGTCCATATGACAACACACATCGTGAATTATGACAACCAACCAATAACTCCCTAATCTTAAAATCATTCCATTAGCAAACGCCCTTTAAAATTTTTTATATTAACAACATACAAGATTTTGTTTTTTGAGTAATACACGTTAAAAGGTCTTTGAAACGTTAGTAAAAAATGTATCGAACTTAACTTAGCTCTACTTTTTATGTTCATTCTAAAAAGTGATAGCAGATTATTAGGAAGAAAGTAATAAAAAACATTTGGGTTTTTGTTTTTATTAAAAAAACAGAATTTTCAACTAGAAGGTTACATCATCACCCAAGATTTTTTTTCATAAAATATTACAATAAATATTACTAAATGAATTTAAAAATTCACTAAAAACAAATACGTCAACAACATAAATAGGCCAAATTAGGCAAAATGTCATTTTCTAGTTAGAAAAAAATATATTAAAGTGAAAGCATTCATAGAACTTGACCTTTTCACAGGGGAGGGAAGGCCTTATTTTCTTCACTCCTTTTTTCGCTACATTTTAAAACCACGTTGTCATGCGCCATTAAATAAATGCAAATAATGTTTTTTTTTTTTTTTAATATTTACTATCATTTTTTATTTTAAAAATATTTAATATTTCATTAATTAAAAGTTTGTAGTGATGATAATTATTTGTCTATTGTAAATGTCATGTTAGCAAAGAGTTATTCTAATCGAACATCAATTTTTAAATGTTTTTGGTGTTGGTGAAAAATGTAGAAATGCCTTAAAGCATTTTAGAGATTTTTAACAGATTTCTTAAAATAAAAACCGAAGATCGTAAGGTTTTTTTTCTTTAATAAATTATTCAATCCTCTTCTAAAACAAAGAAATAGGAGAAATAATGTAAAATTATCTACCTTTGTAAAACTCCATAATATATATATATAATTATATAGGGTAGGTTCAAATGTGAACCACTCAAAGCCGCACGTGTCGCGCTCTCGGTTGTATTCACGTTCACAACAAAAAGTGGTTCATATTTGAACTTTCCTCTATATTTATATTATATTAGTTTAGGTTCAAATGAGATATATAATGGTACGTGTAATTAAGTGTTTAGTAAAGATAATAGTATTTTAATAAATGTATTTAAAATCAAGATTTGCTAAAGTTAGAATACATATTTTTTGTTCATTTTGATTTTTACTCAATTTTTGAGATGCTCTTACCACTCACTTCCATTATTTGAACCATTTTTAAGAGTTTCTAAAAGTAGATTCGAACAACATTACCTAACCAAATTAACAAATCAATTTATTTTTGTTTGGATAGTTTTTCTTTGTAATTCTAAGGACCGTATACTAACGTTTAATTATGTGTGTAAGATTTACCAAATTAAATTATCTTAATTGATAAACACATCAAGGGTCGAGAATCTTACTTGGTAAGAGCGAAACAGTAGTCAAGAGTCTTACCCGGTAAGTGAATACGACAACACTTACCCGTTATTGTTTACCGGGTGAATTATTAAAGACAGTGCCATTTTAATTGACTAAAGTCTTACTTGATAAAGTAAGATTAGTGTTGAATTTTACCAATAAATACTTACCGGATAAATGTATGGATAAACAACCTGTAACTTGTGATATCGCTACAAAAGAAACCGCAAAAAATGACATGAACAAAAGTTAAAATAAGCCAACATAAAAGTCATGACCATTACAAAGAGTACAACAACCCACATTACCGTTTGTTTGAACCAAAATAACATCAACAACAAAGAATACAAATTTAAAGAAAATGGTTTTGATATTTATAAAGATTAATCATGTTAAATTCTCTATTAAGATGTGATTACTATTCCATGGTACAACTAAATAATGCATGGAAAATGGAAATTAAAGGAATATGGGTAAAAGATGAAAAAGGGACGTTTTTATTGACATCTATTTTTAGATACAAGCAAAGTATCCTACTTAAAAATTGATCAAAACCTACAAATGTGATGAAACCTTAATTGATTACAAGTACAGAAAAGTTTTTATGGCCAAAACCAAAAGGATGACTTGAAAAGGGTACTCCAAAGATCCCAAATTGGGAGTCTTGATCATAAACCCTTGTGGCAAATACCAATTGGGAATCTTGATCATAAGGATATCCTAAAAAAAAAACCCTCAATTGAGAATCTTGATCAAAAACCCTTTTAGGTTTAGGGCCAAATCCAAAAGGGTTGATCTTCAATAGGGTATACCCTAAAGACCCTCAATTGGGAATCTTGATAAAGAAAACCCTTCAAAATTTAAGGCCAAATCCAAAAGGGTTTATCTTTGATAGGGTACCCTTAATAAACCCTCAATTGAGAATCTTGATAAACAACCTTCAAAGTTTAAGGCCAAAGCCAAAAGGGTTGGTCTTCAATAGGGTATCCTAAAGCACCCTCATTCGGGTCAATATACGACTCATACTCGATCTTTGGACACCGAAGAATGGTCAAGTTATCTTCTTCTTCTTGGTTGAAATCGGATTGGTTTTCAAAGACGTTTGAAGAATCACAAGGCTCTAGAAATGAAGAATGGTTCACATCCGGGCTGTAAGAATCGATCACGTCGCTTTTTGCCGAAACCGAATTCGCATATTCTTGTTTGCATATCACCATTTTCGGTTCATCATTGCTCCAAGTTTCGATTGAAATCGGATGTAGGTTTGGTTCTTGAGAATTTGAATCCAATTCTCTTGTGGGGAATTCATTTGGGGGTGAATCTTTCCCTCCTTTCTCCCTTTGATCCAACTTTTCCTTAAGCATTTCAACCTATTAGAACATGCAAATGGGTTATAAACATGCAGATGCAAACACTACTAAATAGAGGGTATTAACAATGGCACAAAAGTAGGTAAACCGTTGGAAATAGGCTTTACTGACGGTTTTTCAATGAAACCGGCATCGCTAAAAAGCTGGTCGGTAAAAGCCACCGACGGTTTTTCCGACCACCGACTATTATTTCATCTACCGACGGCTTTCTGACCATTTTCCAACGATTTTCCTACGACTAATTAAGAAATAAATAAAAAAATTCCTTTAGTAAACCATCGGAATACAGTCAGAATTTTCCGATTGGGTTTAGCATTCGGCAACGACCGTCAGTAATACACAATTTTTTAATAGTCAAATATTGTTATTGTAATTAGTGTTCTTTTGTTTAAAATAATATAAATTTTAAAAGAAATTTTGTTAATCATTCGCATTTTGCTAAGAATTTCGACTTTTTTTTTACGACAAGTACCTCGTGTTTTAATTTGTCATTGTGTTTTTGGAGGCAATCGAATTCCGATTTGAGCTTATCGTAGCTCGAACTCAAGATCTCGTAGTCTTTCTCGAGCCGTTTTGTCTTGCAACGTGCTCGACGATTTTGAAACCAGATTGCAACCTGCCTTGGCTGCAAATTAAGCTCTTTTGCGAGCTGAATTTTCCTATCTGGCTCGAGCTTATTTTCCTCCTCAAAGCTCCTTTCAAGAAATTGAACTTGATCCACCGTTAATCGCCTTTTCTTCTCGGTTGCTCGGAAACACTTTTCGTACTCCTCATCCGAGTTCTCCTCGTGTTCCGCTTGTTCGGAAAGCCGTTTTTTCGTATTCGTCTTCTCTCCTATAAAGGGTTGTCAAATACGAACCTTATTAACGGAATTCACTTGAATTTTGATGTAATTCATACTTCCAATTAACGAAATTTTTATTGTTCTTGTTGAACTACTACTAACGATATTGATTTTTATTCGTGAAACTCTTTTCATTTTTGTCATTTTTAAAGATACTTTAAAATCGATGATAATAAGACAACTTTATTCAGTACTTTTCGTTTTTACTTTAAATTGTTTGTTTTTGTCAAGTATATGTTTCTGATTTAGATAACTTTGATTTAGTTTGCAAAAAAAGTAAATTGTAATAGTTTTTAAGAAGATAAATTAAATAAAAAACATTATTATGATGGTTATGATCAAATTAACATTTGGTACCACATTCAAATTAAAGATGAAACTTTTTATTATTTATTAATTAATATATTTATGATAATTTAATCTCTTGATTATCTTTAAATTACATTAAAAAGCTTATCTTTTTTTCCTCTAAAGAAAGAGAATAAAAATAACTTGTAAGAAGCAAAAGATTTAAAAGCAAAAAACAATTGAAGAATCAAGATTTGAAGGAGGATTACCATGAAATGAATTGGAAATCCATGGGGAGTCAAACCCATCAGAAGAAAAAGTCAACCTTTGATTTTGGAGCAAAGCTTCAAACACCATCCCACCACCCTCCATTGCCCTTTTGAACTTTTGCTGTTTTGACTTTTATTTTCTTTCTAGTGGTCAAAGTTAGATAATCATTGGTAGATGTGGCTTATGCCTAAAAAAGCATGTGATTAGAATTACAGTCATGTGATTGCAGAGAGAGATCACACCCATGAATTACAATCTGATTTGGGGCATGAAAACCATGCACAAGTGTGTGTCTTTTACACAGAGAAAGAGAGAAATATATGTATATATATAGAAAGATAATATGTATAGATATATGTATAGACTAGAGAGAGAGAGAGAGAGAGAGATCTAGAGAGATCTAGAGAGAGTCTTGTGTGGGGGAGAAGAGCTTGGTGGTGGGTTATAAGGACATCAAGGATAGGGGAGAAAAATGGGGAGGCCAAAGAGGGGGTTTTCTACTTGGGAATTATCATGTGAAATTACCATCCTACCCCTTGATCTTGATCGACCTTTCTCTCTAACTTTATCCAATAAGTTTTAAAGTTTTTGATATACAACATTTCACCATCAAAAAGTTTGTTCTTATCAGGGTTATTGTTATTATATGCTTTTGAGCATAGTAAATTATACAAAATTGTTTTAAGAACTTGTCCGATACAAAATTTACTTAGTTGGGAGGCGTGGCTTTGTAATCCGGCTAATGCCGTTGTTTCTTGTACTGCTCTAGCTCCTCGCTAGCTCGTTTTCTTCAATAAAACTTCCGCTTGCTGTCCAAAAAAAAAAAAACTTGTCCGATGTGTTTATTTGTGAGCTAGTTTGGTAAAGTGTGATTTAATAGTTACTTGAATTTATTTAGCGACTTTTAATTATGTGATTGATATTCTTATAACCAAAATCTTCCTAAAATATCTAAAATGTCCAAATGGTACGCCAAAGGGTGGTTGCTAATGACAGAAGTCTGCCACGTAGCGATCTTTGCCAAAAATCAATCCCGCCATTGGTGGAAACAACCCCCTGTGTCGAACCTTATAAAAATGGCCCATATCCGTCATTTCCTCTATATCTGTCATGGCCCCTCAAAAACAAATTTTACATTTTGTACCCACCTTCACCACTAGTGGGGTCTATTTTTGGCAGAGGTGGCTACGTGGTGGATATCCGCCACTGATGGGCTCTCCATGGCGGGGTGCTTGGTTATTTTGGGAATTTTAGAGAGATTTTGGTTAGGAGATCAATAAGCTAATTTTAAATAGTTAAAAATTAAATTCCTGATTTAATATTAACACTCAGAATGATTTTGGTTAGGAGATCAATAACCTAATTTTAAATGGTTAACAAATTAAAGTAAATTCATGATCATGTGGCTAACAACACGAATCACAAAAACCTAGACTAATTCCAAGAGAGCCAAATCCCCCTCATACCACCCCGCCTACAATAAACAGAAGGCTTTGGCATGCTTGAAAATCCAACGGAACGAGAGATATTGAAGCACAAAAAAAAGAACGATCTTAGAAGTGCCGTTCGAGAAAACTCGCTTGTTACGATGACACCCAATTAAGTACAAAGTTGTCCATAAACTGCCTTCAAACTTGAGATGGTGAGAGAATTTGAGCTATATAGCAGGTCATCTAAAGTAATAGACAGGGACAACGACCACTCCCACCATTTGAACATGTCCACCCATAATGAAAAGTTGGAAGGGCATTTTCAAAAGGAATGATGGATTCCTCAACGTTCATGCAACAAGGGCTAATGATAAAAAGCGATTGAGTCGGAAGGCGTTACAATTTTCATGGTTTTTTCATTAAAAAGAACTCAAATTGAAAAAGTTAGATACCAAAGGGCTTCTAGCCTAGTGTTATCAAGGTGTTTGTAAGGCGTTCCCCTTGGTTTTGGTCATGGGTTCGAGTCCCGCTGTGGACAAAAGATGTAGTTTAGGAGTCGACTAGAAGTAGAGTAGGATTTGCTATTAAAAAAAATTCATTCAAAAACCTAGTTAATCATTTAAAATGTAATATCTTGTGTCTTTTTTTTTTTTTTAATCTTTTTCCTATTCTAAAAAGTTATAATTGATGATTTAAATAGTGTTCTAATTAATACATTACTATCTCAAAATATGTAACGTCTTTAAGCCTTTCTTGTTAAAAGTACAAAGAAACAAACTTATTCAAGTATCTATTAATATTAAGGATTGTTTATTTTCTAATATGGTGAATTGTTTTTATATAAATTTTCTGTCCCCTTTATTTATTATTTCCAAAAGATAATGTAAAGCTTGATAAAAATAGCAAGTTCAATGAACAAAAGAAAGCATGGGCATTGGGCAAGAAAATATCTGTATAAACTTAATAGCTTTCCCTTTGTGTGGTCCTTAGAATTTAGACAATAAATAACTGAAAACGAAATCCATCATTTCAAAAAGAAAACTTTGGTATAGGTTTCTATATTATAAAGCATTTATCTTACCTTTAAAAAATATTTTAATATATAAATATAATTTTATAAAATTTTACATTTTGAAGTACATAAAACTAATAGCATCTTCGACTGACTATATGATAAATATTTAACTCTTTTAATGCATCATTAGACTTTATAAATTTTGATTTGTTTTAACAACGTTGAACCAATTCATGTATTTTATGTAATATAAAGTTTCGAAGAGTCATATCTCTGTATTATATATATATATATATATATATATATATATATTTGAAGATGTATATAGTGAGGTATACAAAAATCAAACTAATAGTAAGATAAGATTTGAAATCAACCATGTGATCCGATCATAAACGAGATTTTGTTATGCTGGTGTGGCAGCCAAAAATATATTTTAACATGTTTAAGTTTATTTAGGTAGTGTTTTATATGCATACACAATTGGATTGCAATGGACAAGACAAAACTAAAGATGAAAAGAGAAATCCGACAGGAGCAGAAACAACCGAACAAGACAAGAGGGTAATACTGGATGAGAGTAGATGAGACACATGATAAGTTGTTTGTCTGGTGTTTCGTGTAATAACCTAAACCTTATTCTAATTAAGTATTGGTAAGAGGTGGCAATTTTAAGACTTTAAGTGACTGCAGAAGTATTTTAGTAATATGGCCAAGGAAGGAATAAAACCCCCAAAACCCTCCTTCATCTCTCATTCTTAGCTCATATGTATTCTTAGGAAGCTAGAAAAGCATTATAGAGAAATTTGTGTTGACCTTATAGTGTTCTTGAAGATTGGGGGAAGATAAATGATGCTTAGGTGAATTCCTTCATCACTTCTTCAAGGTAATAATCTATATCTTATGGCCTTATATTTTAGTAAGTTTTCTTGATTAAGATTAGAGGATTTGTTCATTAGATGTTGGAAAATGACTGGGTTATTGGCAAGTATTATAAGATTAAGGAATATGGTTTCCATTTTCTTGAGTTTGAGTAAGAAAACCACCTTTGTTGGTGAGCTTTTTGACATTTCAGATTTTGAGAGTTTTTTTTTATAAAAATTGATTCCAATAGTAAGGCTTAATTCATCAAATGAAGATTTGATATTGGATTCATTGTTGGAAATGGTTAGAAAGCTTGATTCTATCTTTTTTGGGGGTTTAAAACCAAGTTTAGACATATTTGGAATAATTGGATTTGGTGTCTTTGTCAAAAGTCCTCGTGTAGTAGCAACAGAGAGTGGTGCAACTTGACATTGCAGGCCAGGTGGCGCAAGTCATAGTGATCCGTTTTTGAGTTTTTGCTTCGTTTCTCGTTTGGGGCTATGATCAAGGCACCAATTGAGGGGTGATCTTAGGGATTATAAAAGGTAGTTTTGGGGATAATTGAGTGATTGACACCATCATTACGTCGTGCATTTATAGGTGCTCGGTTTGAGGAATTATTGCTTCGAGTGCAAGTTGTAGCGTGGTTGCTAGGTGAGTTTTCTTCAATTAAAATTAAGAGTAAACTACGATTTTCGTTCATGTGGTTTGATAAATATAACTATTTTCGTCCCGTGGTTTAAAAACGGTTTTTTTCATCCTTGTGATTTCAATTTGCTTCTATTTTCGTCCATGCCTCTAACTTTGTTAACAAATGGAGTTAAAATGTAAGGAAAAAAACATATTTTAAATATTACATATTCAGTCATTGTGGTTTATAGAGTAATAAATATGTATCTTTAAATTTCAAAAAAAAGTTAAAAACTTATATATATTAGTTTTTTGTTTCTTTATTGTATTTCTATATTATATGTATATACATTTTTTAAAACTATATATATATATACATATATGTGTGTGTTTTTAATTTAAAGTATTTTTTTAGTTTTCAATTATTCTTTATTATATTTATATTCTATATATATACAACATTATATATATATATATATATTTATGCTTTTTTTTAATTTAAGTATTAAAATTAGATACTAAAATTACTTAATAAAAAATAAAGTATAAATTAGTATACGGATTGATGTGATAAACGTATTTAATAAAAACAACCGGTTTGTATAAAATAAAACCAATTTTTTTCACGAGTAATGTTAAACTTTTCAAATGATGATTTAAATAAGTAAATAAAATAATAGTTTTACTTATTTAAAATACGTTTTACACATTAATAAATAAAAATCTTACTTATTTTAAATGTGTTTTACTCACACTAATAAATAAGAATTAATAGTATAGAAAAACAAAGCATACATATATAATGTTGTATATATATAGTATAAAAATACAATAAAGAATAATAAAAAACTAAAAAAAATTAATTAAAAACACACACACACATATATATGTGTATATATAAAGTCTTTTAAGAAAAATATATATATAACATATAATAAAGAAATATAATAAAGAAATAATAAAAAACTAAAAAAGAAAAAACCAATATGTATTTTAAATTTTTGAAATTTAAAGATAAATATTTATTACTCTACAAACCACAAGAAGTGAATATGTACATTTAAAATATGTTTTTTTTTTCCTTACATTTTAACTCTCTTTGTTAACAAAGTTAGAGGTAGGGACGAAAATATAAGCAAATTGAAACCACAAGAACGAAAAAAACTATTTTTTAAACCACATGGACGAAAATAGCAAATCACATGAACGAAAATCGTAGTTTACTCCTTTATTATACTATATAAAATAAATGAGAAGGGTAAAGATGTAAAATAGGATGAAAGAGAAAAGAGGAATAAAAAAACAAGGGTAAAATATGATTCAACCCCTAAACTTTGTATTTAAAAATGGTTTAACCCCTAAACTTTTTTTGTAAATGTTTTAATCCCTAAACTTGTTGTAATGAATGTTTTAATCCCTAAACTTGTTATAATTAATTGTTTTAGCCACTTTACCTGCTATAACAGGTTACCACACTTTTAAAAACCAGTTAAATCCCTAAACTTATTGATAAAATATGATTTAACCCTTAAACTTTTTACTTAAAATGGTTTAACCCCTAAACTTTTTTAATGAATGTTATAATTCTTAAACTTTTTATAGTATTTGATTAAATACCTAAATTTGTTGAACCTAATTATTTTTATCCCCAACATAATTTAATACAACATTCTGCCGGCTAAACCCGTTACCATTCATTCACGACTGAAAAAACCCTGCATCTATTCGTCTCTAGTCCAGTATAGTTTGCAACTCGGTCAAATCGATCTTTTTCGCCAATAATCTCTTCCTAACTCGTTGGTACATTTCATTTGATTTCGTTTAAGTCATTTGTGTGCTTGATTTTTTCCACATTTGATGTGTCGCTGTGAAATCTACGCATTAAATTTTAGGTAAATTTGCATCACGATGAACATAGAATCACCAAACGTGTTATAATAATTGTAATTTGGTTTATATGAAACTAACGATGAATATATTAAACTATTAGTCTTGTTACATTTACATGTTTAATGATGTTCAATAAAATAAGCTTGATATCCTTAATGCGTGTAACATCATCAATGAATATCAATATTGTTTGATACATATTTGATTGTGTTTCATACATGCTTGATGACCGTAATAAAAATAACGCAAATAAGAAAGAGTAATTTTATTGTTAAATAATTGTTCCATAAAAAAACCATGTACATACCAAAGGAGTGTTAGCCTAGTGGTAAGGCTTGGGCACTACATAGTGGTGAACCCGAGTTCGAGCCCTGGGGACGCATTCTGGAGGTACGGGGGCTTCGACCCCGGGCTGCATGCTTTAGCAGTCGGGCTTCGGCCAAAAATTGCCAGGATTAGTCTGGGCCTAATGTGGTCTGGGATACCTTTTCCAAAAAAAAAACCATGTACATCCTTGCTTATATTTCGATGCTAACAAGCAAAAGACAAGGTATTTGTTATCTTCCTATGCGTTTGGATCGAAAATGGAAAAATAAAAAAAAAAAGTCATCATTAAAATTTTTTCTTTGAAGACAATGCATAGGTTAATCAAGCAAAGACTTGAAAACAAATAAAAGATGAAGTTTAGAAAACGTAAAAGTCCACGAAATAATAAAATGGTAAACTCACCTAATGAAACCAATGATGTCAATACTTACATAAAGAGTTTTATAAAACAAGTAAATTATTTGAGACGAATCTCAAACCAAATGATTACTTTAATTACTTATATTGGAAATATTCTTACAATTAATAATGGATTTGCACATTGAGAAATGCATAAATATTATTGAAAAGGTATTTTTGGATTTTAAAATCTGAACAAGATTTGATAAGATTAATTCAAGCGGATAAATTTGAATTCTATACCTTTAAAGGTACCATGTCATAAAATAAGAGAGTTTTGAAGATTCAAAACCCTAACAATTGATTAACTTTCGTGTGTTTTTGAAAAAAAAATTGAAGTAAAAAAAAAAAGCAATGCTATGTCTTAACATACGAAAGACAACAATAAAATAAATCTGAAGTCATCTTTTTCTTTTTTAAAAAGAAATATTTTTCTCTCTAGAAACATTGTCATGTTATCATCTATAGCCATGGATCTAAGAAATGCGATAAGCTTTTGGATACAAATAAATAGTCACTTTGTTCAAAAAATTTACTTGTCGAGATGCTTCTTCCTTGTATGCGATATGGTTATGAGATATTGTATATCGAGAATGTAATGAGGGGTTGTATGATGGGTTTTTGTATTCATCTTTCATGTCAAAAGCAAGTAAACATCGTCGAAGTTGATATTCGAACTACCGAAAAGTATCCATTGGGTGATCAAAGATGTTTGTGTTTTAGACTCGTCCAATACGAAAATGATTGATCGACAAGATTAACCATACAAGATGAATGTTACTATTCAAGTTCTTTAAGTCTTATCATTATCTTATCCAAACATTTATTCTTTTTGATTAGATATGAATAGAAATATAATTTCCATTTTTGAATTGCTTGTTTTTATGATATTTGTTTTAATTAGGTATTTTAGGTATTTTTGGAAACGTGGTCGCAAAGAAACGGCTTGTGTACGTAAGAAAACAATGCATGTTATTTTGGCTTGTCTTCAGTTGACATAAAAAATCACATTGACTGTGAACGTTTAAAAAATGTCATTTGCCATATATTTTTCTTCTTTTACGGTTTATGTTGGCGGATTTTAAAGAATATTGCATATTTTTTTAGCTTGGTATATATGACTATATAGAGCATGTCGGAGAACAATATATTTATGCTAAAACAAGACCAAAATCCTAGGAAGTTGTACATCGTAGATATAAGAGATGATCAACATGCATTCTCTTCTAAAACATGTGTTAATTTTCATAAAAGGCAAAATGAAAAACCAACCTTGGTTGTATATTTGCAAAAAGAGGTATGACCTCATCACTTGGAGTGCCATCCACCATACCAATTCCACGACTATCATGAAATAGGTAAGTTATGTGTCTTGATAGCTAGTGGGTTGTGTCTAAACTTGAACTCCAGAATTTTCATTTATTCTAGAAAGATATTCACCTCCTTACCGTTAATGCTAACGTTGCAACAATAGCGGACCCATGTATTTTTATAAGCAAGTTTAAAATTGTTATAAAGTCAGAATTTGATCTAAGGGAAAATCCAATGTGTTTTGATCAAGGAAAAATGAATTGTGTTGATTTGATACAATACATTTTTTCAAAACGGAATTTTTCTTGACTTTTGAGCAATCCAAAGAACTGCATACTTAGCTTGCTATGTTTCCAGCCAAATTCCACCATTATGGAGGACTTTTGGTTTTATATATATAAGAACAACTCAAATTTTGGTTTTAAAAGTTATAAGAAGACACTCAAATTAAGCACCTACACATTACAACCATTTTTTTATTTCCTCAACAAGATCCACAAACGTTTGATTGCATTTTACATCACCAGAAATCAATGAAAATTTTGAAATTACGTTTAAATTAAAAAGCCCAAGATTCATATTTGGATTGGATAAATTAGCCAAATTTGTCTAAGAAGATTTCAAAGCCCAATGCACTGAGGGTCGGGTCATAATAACTCATTTACGTTTTTAATATTGAACTAGTTTTGATCCGTGTAATAACGGGATAATTTCAAAAAATTAAATCATGCCAAAAACCTTATATTATAAATATGAAAACGACCATAAATACAAAGTCACATACGAGAAATCAACAACTCCAACTTGACTATAAACATGAATAGAATCATTATAATCATATCATCATGTGTAGGAAAAAATAAAATTAAAGAGCGTTTGATTAATTATCTTTATGTGTGTATGTGTAATTGGTAGTGGCTTAATTAAGAGAGTTGCAGCAATTGATTGAGATTGAGAGATTGAAAGAGGTATTTATAGATTGAGATTGAAAGATTGAGATTGAGGTGTGTATTTTTGGATTAAAAGTGTTTGATTTAATTATGTAGAAGATTTTTGAAAGTGGTATTTATCTTTACATTGTTTAATTTATTGTTTTCATATTTATCTATAGTTTGAATTAAAAATGAAAATTTTTAAAGAGCTTGACTATATATTTTTTTGTTCCAAGAAGTTATATGGAATTTTTTTAAGAATTAAGAAAATAGGAAAAGTAAGATTTTTCAACTTGGAAAACTCTTAGAAAATTATACTTTGAAAATAGAGAGAATATTTTTAATTCTTTATATCACCAATGAAAAATAATAATACTTGTATTGATTATATTAAATATTACACAAATATATGTAGAAGATTTTTTAAACATTTAATTATGTTTTTTGAAAGTGGTATTTATCTTTTACATTATTTTATTTATTGTTTTCATATTTATCTATAGTTTGGATTAAAAGGTTTGATTTAATTATGTAAAGGATTTTTAAACCGTTTGATTTAATTATGTAGATGATTTTTTAAAGTGGTATTATCTTTTACATTATTTATTCATTGTTTTGATAATCGATTTGAAAGTGGTATTTATCTTTTACATTATTTTATTATTGTTTTCATATTTATCTATAGTTTGATTTAATTATGTAAATGATTTTTTAAACCGTTTGATTTAAGTATATAGATGATTTTTGAAAGTGGTATTTATCTTTTACATTATTTTATTTATTGTTTTGATAATCAAAACTGGCTCACCAGAACGCGACACGTGGCAATTCGGTCACCAGAGCACGACACGTGGCAAACCAGTTACTCTTTTATATATATAGATAGATTAGAGTAAATTACATATTTAGTCCCTGTGGTTTACACCTAATTACACTATTAGTCTCTACTTTAAATTAATTATGGATTTAGTCCCTGTAGTTTATATTATATTGCACTATTGGTCTCCAAACCCTAACTTCATGTAAAATCAATATATAAAACATAGGAACCAAATAGTGCAATATAGTGTAAACCATAGGGACCGATAGTGCAATATAATGTAAACCATAGGGACCCATAGTGCAATATAGTGTAAACCATAAGGACTATTTCCATAATATATTAAACTAGGGATCAATGGTGCAATTATGTGTAAACCACAAGGACCAAATATGTAATTTACTTTGAATTTTAACATTGATATATGAGATATTTATATAAAAACCTCTGTTAAAACAATAATTATTTACCAAATAAACAATTTGACATGTCATCAGTATCTATATTAAAGCATTTCCAATAAGTAGTGCTAGAATAAAATACAAAACTTTGAAGTTTTTTATTTCAAAAGTTTTCAACGGCTTTGTTATAACAGAAAATTTTGAAGTTTTCTCTAAATATAAAAGTTCCTCTAAATCTTTAAAAATTATTGCATTTCAAAAAAAAAAAAATGAGAAAAATATTATTATTATATATTTCATCAATAACATAATTATTTTGTTTAGAATTTTTAAAAAGTTTATTGAGATGATAAATATAATGTATATCTTAATAATATAAATGATGATAGATTCTTTAAAATACAAAAACGGTTGAAGATGGAAAAAAAAAAGTTATATTGATCTTCCATTCTCTATTTTAGAGAAATTATAGCAAAACTATTGGCGATGCTCTTACGATACTATAAATCACTCAATTCATTTTTTTTTGGCCAAGTCAATATAATTTCAATTGATTGTGTTTGATAGAAAATAGTATAAAGAAATATGGATTTAGTTCATATGGCTTAGTGTTTTTATGAATTTGTTTTATAAATTTTATTTATTACATAATGACTTTCAAGGCTTACACTTTATATTTAATGTGATGATTGTGATCCCTCACATAAACAACCATCTATATCTTTTGTTAATCCCAATTTTAAAATGACAAATTTACTCATTTCTCTAATTTAACGAGAATGCCAAAAGATTGAGGATGAGCATGCTCAAATGAGAATGGCAAGACTGCACATAAAGGTTTATGCTATCTTAGATGCAAGCTCAAGCATGGTTTCATTTTAGTCAGGTTATGCAACCTTGTGTGCAAGCTCAAGCTTGATCTCAAATTAGCATGGGCCATGATCCTCATATACAAGTTCACCCTTTCAATTTGTCTTTCACTTTCGTCTTCAAGATATTGAGCATGAGCTCGCCAAACTAGCGTCCAAACGCACCTACATTAATGAATAAAGATCGATTTTGCAACCAAATGACATTATAAAGCCACACCAGGCCATTGTCACCATAATTCCTCCACTTTTGTGATGTATTTGCAAGGAATTGATTGTCAGAATTCGAATCTCCTAGTTTCGTAATCATTATTTTCTTTTTTATTTAATTAATCTCTAACTTCTTTGAATAGTATGTTAATTCGAATTTTCTAATTTATTCTTTTCTTATTTTTTTTGTTTTTTATTTAAATAATCTCATAATATAATATTTGCTGTCACAATGTCAACAATATTTTTATATGTTTTTAATTTACAACATTTTATAAAAAAAAATTATAAAATTGAATATCAAAATAAACTAAATCAACATTTACATCATTGTATGAAGTATCTAAATATATAAATCAATCGTTTTTAGCCACAAATTTTTATAATATCATTTCTATCTTTCAAAATATGAATTATGTTTTTGATCCATATCACACATGTGTCATCTTAACAATTTCTTTGAATATATTCAGGTGACAAATTGAGTTCATATGTTCAACATCATCTAGCTGTCCAAATTAAGATACTAACTCATAGTCTGCATGGAGTGCAATGATAAGAGGACATGTATATAGCCTGAATGCCTTATGATCCAAGAGGGTGTTATATATTATTTCATTTAATCCTGTCTTTCCGTAAAGGATCATTTCTTCTTATGGGGTAATTTCAATTATAATCTTACAAACTTTCAATATTACTCTAATTAGGGGTACTGTAAACGAGTTGAACCGAGCTTGAGCTCGGCTCGAAACTTTATGTTGAGCTCGAGTTCGACTCGATAGCTCGATGAGGTTTGATACTTCAAGTTCGAGCTCGACTCGTGAAAGATACATTATAGCTCGAACTCGGCTTGAAAGCTCGAAGTTGTATAAAAAAACAGGTTATTTGGGTTATAGCTAGAGCTCGGCTTGAAAAGCTCGAAAGATACATATTTAGGTTATTTTGACATATGCCCCTTGTATATACATAATATATATATAAAATATAAATATGCTATACAAGGCTCGAAAAGCTCGATAAGAACTCGAGTCAAACTCTTAAAAGCTCGAGCTTGGCTCGTTAAACATTCGAGCTTGTTTTTTGGGCTCGACCTCGACCTCGATAAAGTTCGACTCGAACGAGACAAGCTCGAGCTCGAGCTCGAGTTACTCGATTAAAGTATCCTTGCAAACTTTAAAGCTAAATATATATCCTTCTAAAACTAAAAAAAGCACATCTATCCAAACTCATATTTTAATTAGGATTAAATCAATTTAATATTAGAAAACTTATCTAAAATTCAAAATACCACTTGATATTACCAAACTACCTTTTACCGCCTTTTAATATTATCTTTATTTAGAAAATACTTCAACATTAACACTAATAAAGAAATTAATCTCTATATCTAAATCTAAAATGTTTAATTTGTTGAATGTTTTAGATGCACCTGTATCACACATCTGACATTCTTCATTAGTTTTTGGTTCCTGCACTAAAATAATATATAATAATTTCCTTTTTATTAATTTGTGGAGAAGATGAAGGAATACACATTACTATTAGCAATAGCTTCTTATTCGAGCTCTCCATGATTCATTCCTTCTCCAACTTTTCCAAAACTCTTGGTCTAGGATCTAATCCTAACAGTTTGATATTGTCATTCCGATTCCAACCAAAATAAATATATAACCTCATTTTCCTTCTTTGATTCATTGAAGCAATATTTCGATTTTGCTCAGGAGGTAAAGGGTAGTTTGGTAATATCTGTGCTATTTTGAATTCTAAATAAGTTTTTTTAATGTTAAATTGATTTAATCCCAAATAAAATATAAGTTTGGATATAGATGTGAGCTTTTTAGTTTCAGGAGGATATATACGTAATTTTAAAGTTTGAAAGGATATTGAAGTAATAATGAAAATTTGTGATATGAGTGAAATTCCCCTTTTTTTATTTTAAAATACTACCCATTTTCGAACTTTTTTGTGACATAAAAATGGATTCTTGATCCTTGTGCTTTTTGAATGAAGGGAATGTGATACTTGTTTGCATCCATGGTGGTTATTAAATAAGAATTCTGCATCAAGTTATCAAAATCGTAATTGATCGAATTTTCGGACCAATTGCTGCAAAAAAAATAGATCCTTACAGGTTCGTTTTTTCTTTCCTTTTTAGCCATTTCTTTTATAAAACTCTAATCCGTATCTGATTCATATTTGAGGATGATCATGTTGCATCTTACGTATTCACTATTAACCAATATGAAATGTTGGTAGTTTAAGGCATTCTGCATTCACTATATTTATTTCATACATACGAGATTATGAGTCATATCTTAAAGATAAAAATGAAAACGTCATATTGGTTTTTTGTAGGTAGAATATGTTATCGTTTCATTAGATTTTGAAGGCACAAGGTGCTTACGGGCTAAGAAATTAAAGTGACATCCTTTTCATGTTAAAAAAAGGTAGTAGTTAATATAACATATTAGTGGCATAATTAGGTTGATGTTCACTTAAATGAGGTTTGCAAAATAAAAAAGGTGTTGAATGCTTTTGGAGTATACCTTCCACAAATCTTGAAATTTAGTGAACAATTTTGTAGGACTGATGAAGACTTCTCTCCCCATATTGGAGTTTGGGGGCCATTGGACCAAACCAAAAGCCAAAAAGCATGAAGCTTTTCAAGAAAATGATTCATCAAACAACCATGTAACGAGGGTTGGTATAGATGCTTCATCAATATAAGTAATAATTTCAACTCCCCTTTCGAAACAAAAAAGTTAAAACAAAAACAAAGATCGAAATCCATTTTTATAGTTCTTTAAATCCTAACTGAAATGATGATTAGTGACTATTTGATCTAAAACTCCAACATACCCTGTTAAATAGAGGTTAATTAGTGCCTCAGCAGAATAGTGGCAAAAGAATGTATTGAATCCCAAGATGTGGTAAATTCCAAATCTTATATCATGTTTAAGGTTTATGGAATAGTGGAACCATTTTACATATTGATCTGAAATAGCCCTTAGGTAGCGTTTGGTACGCAGACAGGATTGGACTGGACTGGACTGGACAGTATTGGACAGGACAAGAGAGTAGGACAGGACTGGATGGGACGGGACGGGACTGGACAGAACAAATGTTTGTTTTGTGTTTGGTACGCCTAGGGCTGGACTGGACAAAACTAGACAAGTTCCCTCAAAAAATTATTTGATGATTTTATTATATCAATTAATAGTTATAGTTAACACAAATAAACTAAACTAGTAATTTAAAAAAAAATTACACAATTTTCATAAACATAAACACACACACACACACACATATATATACATACATACATATATGATTTTTATGTAACTAATGTTGATGGTTATGGTAGAGGTGTCGGTGGTGGCTGGCGGTAATACTAGTAATGACGATGGTGGTGGTGGTGGTTGTGGAGAACGTGAAGATCGTGGATGGTGGTGGTGGTGGTTGCGGTGGAGATGGACAGTTGTAAAGGTGGTAGACAGTGGTGGTAGATAATCGTTGACAGTTGTAGAGGTGGAGGAGGAGGTTGTTGTAGTGGAAGAGGAGGTGGAGGAGGTTGTTGTAGTGAAAGACGAGGTGAAGGTGGCCGATAGTGGCTACCGGTGGCGGCGGCGGCGGCCACGACTAGTGGTGGTAAACACGAAAACAAATACCATATTGAAGTTATATATCAAACGAATGTTAGTTAGTAATATATATTGGTTTCTGTCTTATTTCTGTCCCATGTTGTTCCACATATTTTGGTGGAACAAAAAAACAGTCCTTTTTGTCCCATGTTGTCTCACTTTGTTCCAGTTTCTGTTTTGTCCCATGTCGCACCAAACGTGGGACAGTGAATTCTTGTCCTGTCCCATGCTGCGCCAAACGTGGGACAGACAGTTTTGTCTCGTCCTGTCCTGTCCTGTCCCACGTACCAAACGCAGCCTTAGAGAGAGGGGCATCAAGTGTTCTAACTGTCCTACTCCTATATATAAAAAGGTTTATTGGTTCGTTCCTTGTAGAGGTAGGCTCCAACAAGTTCAATTCAACAATTAGTCGTTGATGAAGCACATGAAACTTCTAGGTGGTCGATTCAGTGGTCCAAACTAGTTGAAATGGAGGGACATAACTTATCGCCTGCTTTGATGGTTGATCAAATATGGACGTAGACTTTAGAGCACATATTTGAATTTAGGACGTCGGTTTCTTTTATGGTTTTTTTATATGTACCACGTTTTCATATTGTCAATGATCATTTATTGATGTTCGTGGACACAATCATGTTGGACGCACGTAACTGATTTAGTTTTCCTGTTCTTGTAATCATGAATCCTAGTTTTGTGTCAAGTTTTATAACATTTTTATTTTAGGGTTTTTATGATGCTATTTTGTAAAAATAAACTCGGTTATAAAGTTGATTTTAACAATCTCTATTATTTTTATTCTAAATTTCATTTTTTTTACTGCCAATGAAATGAGTAGTTTTGACACCCAAAAACCCCTATTTTGATTTGTAATTTTATATTGTGAAACAACAGTCGCAAAGCATTGTGTTTACATTAAATAACTAGTACAACAATCCCAAATGTTACCAAACTAAAACTGTAGCTATCTTATCTAATCAATGATTTCGACCCCAAGCAACGAAGGTAATAAAAAGCCATATTTTAATAATAGATGATAAAAGTATAAAAGACACGCATTTACTTATTAAAAAGATAAGTTTAAAAAAAACATGATATTTTTCGAGTTAATTACATTGTTAGTCCTTTATAGTATGTTGAAATTCCAACTTTAGTCCTTAAGTTTCAAAAGTTGCATTGATGAAAAAATAGTCACTCTAAATGGTCCTTTATGCAAACGGCCGTCAATTACTAATGGAAATACGAGGGTAAATCGGTCTTTTTAGTCTTAAAGACCAACAGTGTAATTTTTAATTAAAAGGACCAATAGTGTAATTTGATTTTTGAAGCTTCATCTTTTAGATCCAATTTCTTTATTTGTTTCACAAGATCTGACTTCTCAAAGCATCTTCTTCTTCTACCTCTCCTGCCGCATCCAACCACTACCTGCCACCCTTCCCCACACCACAACCACCTCCCATCGCCACCACCCACCTCCTACCACCGCCATACATAGAAAATGTTTTTTTACGAAAAACTTTTTTCATGTACAAAATCATATATGATTTTATACCGACAGAAAAAAAATGGAAGCGGGCGACTTGCCATGCGACTTAAAGTCATGGGCAAGTTGCGTAAGTCAGTTCTCATATATGATTTTGTTCGCAAATCATATATGATTTTAAGCATGATTCATATATGATTTTGTACGTGGGTTTTTGTATGTGAATCATATATGATTTAGTAATTTGTATATAAAAAGTTGTTCGTAAAAGAAAATTTTTCTTAAAAAGTTAGTGTTCCCGTATGAACCCACCCCTATATATATTGGGGAAATTTCATTTACAAACCACATAATTCTTACAAACTATACAAACTATCATATTATGAAATCATAGAGATATTTATGGATATCATGGTTCATTAATTAAACCGAGATATATATGAAAGATGATAATTTTTCATTCATTATGATCATGATTTTAAATTAAGAAACAAAATGGAATCAAATATTTATTAGACTAAATGAACAACGACGATTGGTTGTATAGTTTGTTAGAATTATATGGTTTGAATGAACCCTTCACTATATATACATATATGAGAAATTGTATTTCATCCTACTCTTTCCTCCTACCCATCCTTCTACTCACTTGATCAAATGTCATGTGTAATCCACTAATTTTCTCTCCTTATATCATTCATTGAGTTTAACACTTGTCTTGATCAAATGAGTAAGAAGATGAGTAGAAAGAAAAAGTAGGAGGAAATATAATTTCTCATACATATATATAGGATGATAATCAAATGAAAATAAAAAATTTCTTGTGAACCATGAGAACCAAGCTAGATCATCAATCAATTATAATCAATGGTTATTAATCATAATGGTATTGTTTGTAAATTTTATTAAAACACACCAGATTATAAACTCATAAGGGCATTGTAGGCAATTTTCAATCATGTATTCCATAGAACCCAATTTGATAAACTTGTACTTTATCATATTTCCATCCCTTTCCCACATCAAATCGACCATCTTCTTCGATTGCAAAATCATCCACCGTCCCACCTTCCCAATTTGATAAACTCATCCACCATCTCCTCCACCGTCCCACCTTGCCGTCGTCGTCGATGTCACCGACACTCCTTCCTTCCTTCTCATCCCCCATGGCAGCCACCACAACATCCACACTTTACATCCCTTCCTCTCCTTCCCTCACAATCCCCACCCCCAAACCCAACCATCGCCATCAATTTCTGCCCCCTTCACCTCCGTCGTCGTCTCTGTTCCACCACCACCACCACCACCTGCTACTACAAAGTCTCAATCGAACACGACGGCCAAACGACGAAACTAGAGATAGATCCAGACGAGACCATTGTGGGATAAGTCCAAAACTTAACCACATTTCCAGATTTAAAAAATAATCTTTTTGTACTAAAAATGTTGACTCATTTAAGCCAACAACAAGATTTGATACAAAAGAACGACTTCCTCATTTCATATACACGTTTTCAATTTTTTTCTTTAATATCCACATTTTTATATACTAATTTCGTGCCTGTGTGTATTGCGGCACGAATCATCTTGAACTCGAAAAAAATCTTGTTTCATGTTCAACTTTATTTCTAGTCACACAATGCCAATTTTATAGTTGTATGTATTTTTTTCGCATATCAAATGTATAAAATTCAAGGGCACACTCGACAAACCACTTGGATTTAACTGATCGCATCCTTCAAACATATTCAATTTTGGAACATCAAGAACACAAATGTATCTCATCTTGGTTAGATTGAAGGTGGGATACGTTGAACATTGGATGTAGACTTTAATTTTTTTTCTTCCAAACAGATAGCAATTGATCGGATAAATACTTACATTGATTTCAAACTATCAACTCATATCAAACTAATAATCATTATAATTACAAGTTTTAGAATAAAAAACTATTAGCTAAAACAACATTTTGTTGTAATGATTATACCTTCGACATTAGTCGTAACCTTCACATTCTGTAAGAAGTTTCTTCTTCAAGTTTACTTTATCAAGCTTCTTTTGTTAATATGTATCTATGGCGTTGCAGCCCGAAATATCTCAAATCTAAATATGAGAACTCAAAGAATAATATTGTTTTATGTTCAGCTTTATTCTCCATTACAAGATGTTAACTTTATGGTTTTATGTGTTTTTTTTAAATACATATCATATTCAAATTCAAGGTCAGCTGAACAAAACAATTGAAAAAGATTCGCTCTATAGTGAGTCTTCACACTCATAACGTTTGAACTCATTTTGAAGGTTATGATTTGACGATTATAATAATATAATTTGTAGCAAAATATTTTTAATATAATTTTAGTGAACATAAGATTATGCATCTTAATATGATAAAAACATTAGAAAGAAATATGAAGCAATTAAATAAAGTGTAACGTCAGATAAATTATATTTCATCCTACCTTTTTAATCTACTCATCCTCCTACTCACTTGATCATTTGATAAGTGTAAAATTAAGGAATGATATGAAAAGAGAGAATTAGTGCATTACACATGTCAAATGATTAAGTGAGTAAGAGAATGGTTAGGTTAAAATAAAAAAGTCATTTTATTTATAATCATGATATTGAACATGAGACTGTTTGAAACTTTTAAACGTATAAGATAGTATAATTAAATATAAATTCAAATTATAGATAATGGTGCAAAATGAAAAATGAGAATGTAAAAAATATAAAATAAATTAATTATGATGTAGTTTTGATATTTTAGTAATACGATTAAATAAAAAAAGAGTCAATATCAGAGTCTTTTTTGAAGGTATTGTCAAGACGATTATAATGATATAATTTGTTGAAAGGAAAATGGAAATTTTAATACATTTTAGTTCATAGAATTAGGTTCAAACAAGAACAAAACCAAATTGCAAGAATGAATGAACCAACAAAATCACACGTGATTTTGTACATGGACGCCCACTCGCGGCTCACCCACTCGCCTTGTCGGAGTGTGGCTTACACACGTTTTTTCCATCGTAGCACAAAATCACATGTGATTTCTTTGGTTCATTTGTTCTTGCAAATTGGATTGTTTTTGTATGAATCTCCCTCTTAGTTCATATACATTATACTACCTCCGTCCCAAAATTATTGTCCAGTTTTGACTTTTGAAAGTTTTTCTTTGTCGACTTTGACCTTAAATATTTTTATGTGTGTTATATAATACTTGATGAAAATTATAGCAATGAAAATACATTAAAAACACAACTCATTCATATATTTTGCATCAAATATTATATAACACAAACGAAAATATTTAAGGTCAAAGTCGATAAAGATAGACTTTGAAAAGTCAAAACTGGACAATAATATTGGGACGGGGAGTATATATTAATATGATATATAAAGAATATAAAGTGAAAAATAAAAAAGTGGGGCATTAAAAGTAATTTAAATATCTAATTGTAAGTTTATAGAATGTAATTAAAAGAAATTAAAGTTTCAAATTGCCGATTAGGGATTTTAGATAGTTGTACGTACAGGGTGCTTAAGAAATAGTATTCTTGAAAGTTGGAAAATTATAAAATTAAAAATTTAGATTTTTTTTGACAAATTCTTTATATATATATATATATATATATATAGGGGTGGGTTCAAATGTGAACCACTTTTTAGTTGTGAACGTGAGGACAACCGAGAGCGCGACACGTGGCGGATGACTAGGCGTCACGTCAAGTCCACGGCGGATGACTAGGCGCGATTCATGGGAGGGCATTGAATTAAAGAGGGGGACCATACTCAAAGCCGCCACGTGTCGCACTCTCGGTTGTCCTCACGTTCACAACCAAAACGTGGTTCACATTTGAACTTTCCTCTATATATATATATATATATATAGAGAGAGAGAGAGAGAGAGAGGGAGGGGTGGGTTCAAATGTGAACCACTTTTTGGTTATGAACGTGAGGACAATCGAGATCGCGACACGTGGCGGATGACTATGCGCCACGTCAAGTCCACGGCGGATGACTAGGCGCGATTCATGGGAGGGCATTGAATTAAAGAGGGGGACCACACTCAAAGCCGCCACGTGTCGCGCTTTCGGTTGTCCTCGCGTTCACAACCAAAAAATGGTTGCACACGTAAAATCGATGAAATTGATTCATGAGTTGTTTAATATGATGAAAATGTTTCATAAACATCAAAGTTTGATGAAATTGTTTCATATTTTGGTGTTTTTTATATTCATATGAAACTTTTTTCTCGTTTTTGTGAAACTTTTTCATTTCTACGTAAATAAACACCTTCATATGAAACAATTTCATCAAAAAATTTAGTATATGAAACATTTTCATCATATTAAACAACTCTACAAAAGACTTTTCATTGATTTACATGTGCAACCATGAGTTTGCACGGTTTGCACGTTTTTTATGGTTTGCAATTGAAACTCCCTCTATATATATATATATATATATATAGGTGAAAGTTCAAATACAAACTACTTTTTCATTGTGAACGTGAGGACAACCCAGAGCGCGACACGTGGCAACAAATTTTATGAGACGCGCGACTTTTCCCGCGACCTAGTGTTATTCAGTCTGAATAACACTGAATAATAGTGTTATTCAGACTGAATAACACTAGGTCGCGGGCTTTTTGGTTACAAGTCGCGCGTGTCACTCTGAATTTCGGCGATTTAGTGTTATTCAAACTGAATAACGCTATATTCAGTCTGAATATAGCGTTATTCAGTTTGAATAACACTAAGTCGCCGAAATTCAGAGTGACACGTGGCGCGCTCTCGTTTGTCCTCACGTTCACAACGAAAAAATGGTTTGCAATTGAACCCACCCCTATATATATATATATAGATATATATAGATAAAGAAAACTCTTTTACTCATTTGAGCCAACAATATGATATCTTTATAATTATATGCTATAAAAGAATGACTTCCTCCTTTAATATACACATTTTTTTACTTTTAATTTTACTTCTTCGGTTCTATCCACCGCCATAAGCAAACTTAAACAGATTTCAATATTTAATGAATATTAATATCTCGTGGTGCAAATTCATCTTCTTTGGTTTTTCTTTATGTATATGTATATATATTTGTTTGATGATTAATATGTTTAAAGCAACAACATAACTTGCTAAAAAAAATCACTTCTCTCTGTCATATATACAATTTTCCTTACAATTTTCCTCATTTCATCATTGTCGAATAAGTAAATTAACCACATATCAAAATTTAAAGAAAACCTTTTGCCTAAATAAGTGTTGACTCGTTTGAGTCAAACAACGTGATTTGCTACAAAAGAACGACTTCTTTTTTCTTATTTGAAGGGTATCCTGGGCTACGCCTAAATTAATCCGGACAATTTATGATTGTAAGATATCAACCCATAATAACTCGGTGGCTACAATTGTTGTCTATATCTGGATTCAAACCTTGGACAGATGAGATATTCCGTCATATTCCCCAAAGCCTAAACTAGTGTGTCACAACCCTTGTGGTTATGACTTCGTTCTATCATATACAAAATTTCAACTTTATTTTTTTTCTTTTTTCCACCAATGTGGGATAAGTAAACTTAACCACATTTCTCGAAAATGTAGTTTTTATTTGAACTCATCCTATTAATATATTGATTAATGATTTTAAATATTTATTAGTCATTAAGTCTTTCTATTAAACTGTGTACTAGAGTTGATTATTAAAGGGCTTGAGCCACTGGCGGAGCCAGCACTTGCCCAGGGTATTCCTGGGCACACCCTCTATGCCCAAATTCATATGTAATATATATATATATATATATTGTATATATATATATATATAAGCAATATGGTTTTCTCATCTTACAATACTACCTTCCCACTTTCCAGGCTCACATGAACTTATTGTTTATTTATAAATTATTTTTAAAAGCCCACTAATAGTATATAAATGTACTAATATTGTACTTATAAATATTATAATTTTAGCAAAGTCTAGTTTACTTAGTTTATATTTACAGAAACAATGAAACCAAGTTTAAAATTTTATGTTCAATGTAAATTTGATGAAGTGAAACTTAATATTTTGTTTACTTCATCGTAATTCTTTTGTATATATTTCATAAACAGGTATCCAAGGGAATTTGGTAGATTACTGGTCAACCTGAGACAAAATAAAAATGTCCAAAACTTTGTTATAACGATTGAGAAAATGATTACTCGTGAGCCTAAATAGGAACCAAACCAACATTTGTTTCATTTTGATGCATTTTATCCTTATGTAAATTAAAAGGACCACTCTCAACTATTTTCCTGGCTCCGCCCCTGGCTTGAGCAAGATAATTATCAAGTTTAAATGGTTTTCTACCAAAATAATTGAGTAAGCGATAGACTAAATTAAGAGATCTAATTAAGATATGAGGTCTAGTTCGAGTAAGTGCTAAATAAAAATTCATATTTTACCTAAGATTTTGTACCAAGTGTTTATCAAATAAAAATGATGATTATACCCCTATATATTGAAGCTTAAAAATATTGACTTGAAGAATTCATATAAACTAGTATGTAACTTCTACTTGAAAACAGAATAATAATTTTTGCTTCAAAACCAAAACATCAATTTCATGTATTAATTGTCTTTCTTCTCTTTTGCATCCCCTATGTTTTAATTCTCACCATTTTCAAGAGAAAAATAAAGGCATTTCTTCTTTCAAAGCATCCTGGCTTTTTAACTTTTCTTCTAGAATTATTTCAAGGTTTGTTGTTTCTTCTTTTAAAGCGTCTTATGGTCTATTTTTTTTCAAGATTTACCAACCTTCACGATTCTCTTTGCATTTATATAAACTTTATATAGGATAAATAGTACAATTCCCTCTCCATTTGTAATAGTGAGGGTACGTGTTCTTAGGAGAAGAAGTGTGCAATGTATTACTCTTGTTCGTGAAGGAAAAAAAGAAGATTTTCAATAAAGAAAGAGATTGAAAGAAGTGTAAATGAGGAAGAGTAAATGTTGATCAAGGTAAGCATTAAGTATATTTCATATCCTAGTGAGAAGGATCAGTGATCAATGATTTTTTTATTCTTTTTGGTAAAATTATAATCTCTTTACCTAAATACGAGGTGAAAAGAGGCTAATATAATAAACATAAGACCTTTGTTACATACTTGATAGCTTGACATGGGCAAAAAAAAATCTCTAACATATTTGTCAAAATGGAGTCAAAAATCTCTAAAATAAATTTAGTTCATCTTCAACTTCTTCATTTTGAAGATTACAATATGAAGTATATTATTAAAATATTATATTTCTCTTTCCTAACTATTTATTTTTAGGGACTTTTATTGGTGCGAAGAATAAAAAATCATTTTCGAAAAGTGATGGTTGCTTTTATAAACCTACAAACATATGTTAATCAAATCTCAAACCAAGTGTGTAGTCTAATATCGTCTTTTAAATAATAAAGTGGTAACTATATGAAATCGTCCATAGAGTTCGAAATCAAAAGTGTAACAAAAGTAGATAAAAAAATGAATTCAGATGACGAATTTGAAATAATATTTTTGATTTTGAGTTAAACAAATGAAAATAACAAAATATTAGAAAACCATGGGTGCAAGACTTTTGGTGAGACATAAGCACAATTCCAACATACTAATGGTATAGTAATGCTATAGCATTCGTGTGTCAACAACTAGTTCCACCATCTATTTTGATATGTATCCTTCTAGATATCTACCAATACGTTAATGAGTAACATATTCCTATGCAATCTCATGACTAGTGATAGTGACAAATGGTATTCTTAAAATATACGGATACACAAACTCCTTTGATAAAAATCATTATTCCGAACCGATTCTAATATCATTCAAGTTATCGTTACTGAGTCCACTACACTTTAACACATGACTAACCTATCGAGAATTTATAAATTTAGAAAACATATATAAGAAATTCTTTTATTAGCAAATCTTCTAAGCATACTTCCCATATCATCCAAATTAACGTGCATTCAAATGACTCATTCCTGAGTTCATGGCAATTTTAACACTTTTCAAGTGATCAACTTGTCAAAAATGTCTTTAGAATTATAAAAACGTAAATTGAAATAGTGGAACTTCATTATTGAGAAACGATGTTCACTTTTCTTTAGTTTAAAAATCTAACATTTTTCATCTCACACCCAAGCTAAGAAAATTAGTTACTCATGACAAAAAATAAATTACCAAAAAAATCAATAAAACTAATTATATGAAAATTATTTTTAAGATTTCCGTCGTGACAGCTTTCCCGTTGGGGTCTTTTATGGTGACACCATTGGGGATTAGGATGGTGTTCACCTCGCCACCCCTACCACCTTTTCCTACTCAGTGGGTAAGATACTTTGTTCCCCTTAACAAGTTATGGTATTATACTATTAATCTATAAATGAGAGGGGAAAAAGGAAAAGTTAAATTTAAAGAATTGAATTCACTAAGAGGGTGTTTGGGAGTCCATTAAAAAGCTCCTTTTTAACTTATTGACTTCTTCAAGAAGTCAATAAGTTAAAATGGTGTTTGGCAATGCAAAAGGACTTTTTAAAATAACTTTTTGACAAGGAAGGAAAAGGAGATTTGAAAAGTAAGTATAACCTGACTTTTTGTTTTGAAAAGGAAGGAAAAGGAGATTTTCAAAAAGCTAATCCAAACACCTTTTTAAAAACTCATTTTCCTCACCACCATAAGTCAATAAGGACTTTTGGGAAAAAGCACTTTTGCCCTCAAAATGGAATCCCAAACACCCTCTAACATTTAATATGAGAAAAGGTAGAAACGGTTTCTTTTTCTATTATTTTCTACTAATGAAATAGCAACATGTTATTTTTTATTTTTTAAATATATTAAAATAATAAAATGTTTTAATAAATATAATTAATGTTAAAATCTCAAATATTAAAAAATCGTTAAAGTAAACATTTATAGAAATTTTGCTTATTAGTTTTATTATAAAAAAATTATAGAAAGTCTTTTATTATATTCTTAAACCATCTCTTTATAAGCACTAAAAACACAAAAAAAAAAATGAGATGTTCTCCTTTGTAATCTAATACTAGAATATTAAGGGGGCGTTTGGTTTATTTCAGGAAATGAGAATGAAAATGGAAATGCACGAGAATAGGAATTGGAATAAGCATTGCATTTATGTTGTTTGGTTAACCCAATATAATTAATCAAAAATTGTTTCATATAAAAAAAATATGTTTCTTCAACTTGAAAATACAAAAGATGATTCTTTTAACATTCATAGATGGAATAGTGCATAGAAAAAAGAATCAAGTAAAAAATAAAATTTTCATTCCCCCCAATTTGGTCAAGAATAGAAATTAATGGATCTACAGAAATGATTCCATTATATAATATCAAACCAAACAACAGTTTTCATTGTCGTTCTCATTTATGATCCCACAATACCCCCAACCAAACGCCTCCTAGAAAAATGGAAGCCTTTAAAAGTGGCCTCTAAAACCAAAACCAAATACTTTATTCAATGTTTAATATATTAACATGTTTATTATTATTATTATTATAATATAAAGTTTGACTTTAGTGTGTTTTTCTAATGTAAGATTAGAGTTTGATTTTTTTAGTGTTGAATGGTCCCAACATTTTTAGTGTTTTTAGTGATTTTATAACCACAAAAACTCAAAATTCTCGATTTTAGGTATTTTGGTGGACACGTAAGGGAAAACAGAAAAAATAAAAAATCTAAGTTTTTTCAACACACTCTTTAACACATTTTCCGAAAGGGAGAAAAAACTATGGATAATATTGATATCAACCATTTTAAATGGAACTCCATCAAAGAAATTCAACATTCTAATTCTATTAGTAGATTCGTTTAAAATCTACAAACTACATTTTAGCAAGAGTAATATGATTAAATAATTGTGATTTGAAAGAATCCATTAGAAAAATATGATATATATTACACTAAAAGTTTTATTTTAAAGAATTTGACCAAGATGCTCCCAATATCATTTTCATATTTTCTCCCGATCCCCCAAATGACCCTACCTAGTTTATGCCTATAAAAAGCCTCTCTTCCCACTCCAACCACAAAAACAAATAGAAAGTCTCACTCTCCCTTTCCTCCCTTCAAAAAGCTAACTACTTGATTGCTCATTAGTGCCACAAAAGTTCATTTGAGAGCATTCTTTGGCACTATACATATATATTCCACCATAGCCACTAATAAGATTGTGAAAAGTGCATCAAAGCTTACAATCTTTCTTAACTTAATTTCCCAAGTGAAGGTTTAGAGAGAGAGAAAGAGATACAATTCTCTCTCTCTTGCAAATTACATCCTTTTTCTCCTTTTCAAAAGATTCACAAGGGAAATGGTGAGTTGTTCATCATAATTAATTAACTCTACTTTTGACCCTTAATTGTTGTTGAATTGAAGTTGATGATTTAATTTTAATAATTGCGGTTTTGTTAATTAATGATGCATGTGTTTCAGGAAGTGGAAAATGAAGAACAATCCAACACATGGGAAGGGTATGTGAATTGGAAGAACAAACCTGCCATCAAAGGCCACCATGGTGGCATGCTTGCCGCCTCCTTCGTCTTAGGTACTAATCAAATATTAAGGGTGTTGCTATTCTATCCCCTTTGGTTTGTTTTTCACTGACATAATTCATACTTCCTTCTACTCTGGACCCATACGGTCACTCACATACACCTATAAATGGGGGTATATGAATAGAATTTGCTTATATTAAAGGATTAATTAATAATTACACATGCATATATATTGAATCAAGTGGATTTTTGAAATCATTATTTGATCTTTAATTAGTTATTTGTTATAATTAATTAATTATTTGGTGATTTATATATGTATAGTTGTGGAGGTGATGGAGAACTTGGCATATTTGGCAAATGCAAGCAACTTGGTGTTGTATTTGATACAATACATGCACTTTTCTCCTTCAAAAGCAGCAAATCATGTCACAAATTTTATGGGGACTGCTTTTCTTCTGGCTCTTCTTGGTGGCTTCTTATCTGATGCTTTCTTCACCACTTATCACATATACCTCATCAATGCTCTTCTTGAATTCTTGGTAATTTTTATTTTTATAATCTCTCTCTCTCTCTCTCTCTCTATATATATATATATATATACATATAATCCATCATATTCATATTCATATATCTGTCTCTAGGATCATCCTTTGGTAAATCCATCATATTTATGTATGTGTTTTTTAATGTCTCTAGTCTCAAAGTTCTTAAATGCATCTCCACCAGAATTTTATGTAAAATTGACAAAAATAGAGAATTTTGAAGATCTTTATTCTTTCTAAAAGTTGGCAAGAACAGAATTCAAAAATAATCTTCCATAATGAAGAAAGATAGGGACAGAAAAATTCTAGAATCTTCAATATTTATTTTGGATGATGGAGAAAATGTGATTTTTTTTTATTTCTAACTGAAAAAGACGTCATTCATGTTGTAATACTATACTTTTTTTATAAAAAAATTGTTAGGATATTAATTTAGATACTATATATAGTTAATGCCATAAATTTTTTGTTGACTTAAATATAACTTTTTATGTAGATTTTTTTTTTTTTTTTTTTTTTTTTGTGTTTGATAGAAACTATAAAGAGGTAAGGATCTAAAATCATGTTAGTAAGCGAATTACCATATAGAAAATGTACTAGTCATGAAGAAGATTATTTTCCATAGTTAATTATGAAATTTGAAGGTGAATTATAGGTATTGATGAGAAATTAGGGGGAAAATAATGGTTATCGATAATCGTTAAGAAGTATTAAGCTTAAAAACAAGTGTGATTGACCCTATTGATGGTTGTTTTTCTCAAGTTTTGCATTTTAATTTTGAAGTTAAAGAATAAGTAACACCTTCAACAATTTTTCTAGAAATATTTATTTTGGTGATATTTGTGTTTTAGGAGATTATTTAAATAATTTTCTAAAATGAATAGGAGAAGGTAAATATCATAAGTAATGCAGTTGAGGATAAAAAATAACTAATATTTAATTCTTTTCCACCAATAAATATTATCATTAATATAAATGTCTATTACTTTTTCTTAAATAGAGTATTAGTATTAAAATTCTTTAAAAAATTTACATCTAAATCTAACAGTACTCTATTTCTATTTTAACAGCTTTTATCATCAAATTTGTTGTGAAAATATTTAATACACTTTAATAAATTAAATATCATCCCCCCTTCTAAACTATTAATTTCAATATCTACTATTGATGTAAAAAAATAAATATAATTTTTCTCTTCTAAATATGAAAATTTTAAGATCTCTTTAAATATGGAGATTTTCAATCATATCTCATCTTTTTTTTTTTCTATATTAGCAAATCATATAACATATCCTTAAAGTAAAAATATATTATAAATTTATAATATATCTAATTTAATATAGTTGTTGATAATGCTTTAAAATGTGTATTATGATAATAAATTTATATAGTATTTTAATAATATAATCAATTTTAAAAAATTCAAAATAGAAAACAGTTGGAATTAACGTTATTGTTTTAAATCAACTCATAATTTATTATTATAAGAAAATATAGAGACGATACATTGAAAATGCTCTATAAAATGGGGTGTTCAAATGACTAAAAGGGTTATATTATTCGCACCTCTTTTATGTCTGAATTAGGTATATATTGGAAACGTAAAAAATATGTTTTGATGTTTATGTCTATGGTAAAAAAAATTATTAGTTATGGATGGATTAAACATTGCATAGAAGCGCAATTAATCTCTCTAACCATAATTTGCACTTCTATTTACTAGCTAATGAAGAACGTGGCCACTAAAACCTTTGTCTATGTGAATAAATAAATACCACGTATGTCATACACAATACTTTTTGCCAAACAATTTATATATTCTTTTTCTCTAGAAGATAAGTGAAAAATGTGAATCAAATTTTTCGTAAGAGATTCAAACTAAGTTAGAAGAAATGTTAACTTATATTATACATACATATATATATATATATATAAGGTTGAGATGATACGAAAACTATTATGTTTGATCAAAACCACAACACGTTTTAAACATTTGAATGATTTTTTTTCCATTTGATTGATGTAATAATGTGTTGGCTTTTTCGTAAATAAGTGGAATACAATGGCATGATTGTAAACGACTTTTATTAACTTCCACCCCACCTTTATGCACTTTTCACCTTTAGTTTCAATCCTATTCAACTACTTTCACATATCTTTAGGCTATGTTTGGCAAGCGTAGCTTATAAGCTAGCTGGTAGCTGATAAGTTAGCGGATAGCTGATAAGCTATCTGGTGATTGATAAGCTTGCTAGTAGCTGATAAGCTAGCTGTTGAACAAATTATGTTTGACAAAAACTAGCTTATGAGTATGTAAAATGACCAAAAAGGGTATATTTAAATTTAATAATTAATATTAATAAGGGTATAATTCGAAAAAGCTACAATAAGTTCCTCATAAGCTACTCAAAGTAGCGTTTCAAAAAGCTAGCTTATAAGCTAGCTGATAAGCTAGCTTATGCTTGCCAAAACAGCCTTAGTCGCATTCATATTTACAAATCTTACACTATCAGTTATAGTAAACATATATGTAATTAAGTGAAAGTAATAAAAGTGGGTAAGTGGAGGTAAGTAAATGTATATGTGAAGGTGTGCACATTAATGAATCAGTTAGGGTTTCAAATAATACAAGTAGTTAAGTCAATGTATGTGACATGATAAAAAAATTGAATGTTGGTAAGGGAAGGTTGGAAGTTGGATTATAAACCAAAGAAAAAGATAATCATTCTTTTCAAAAAGAAAACATATGATCGACTCTATCAAAACCAAAATATATTGTCGGCTTCGAAGTGTTCTTATTATTCTAATCAGAAAAAGAGTTTTTATTATCACTAATCTATATATAAATGGGGTAGCCTAGGCCCTTGATGCATTTTCATATGTTGTTAAATGCATTCCTACCAACTAAATTTTTTCATACATATATTAACATCAAACTTACTTTCATTAAATTTTTTGCTATTAAAAAAAATGTATTATTTAATATAGTTGTGACATAAATAAGTTGGATATAGTATCTACACCCCATCCCTTTTGTGTCAAAATCAATCCTATCACTAAATTGAAAATATAAGAAATAAGTAATAATGTTTATTGTGTGTGTGAGAATTAAATTGACATGTAGGAATATATTTAACAATGAGAAGTTATATTTCCTCCTACTTTTTTAGCCTAGTCATCCTCCTACTCACTTTATCATTTGACATGTGTAATGCATTTAATCTCTTTCTTCATATAATTCATAAATTATAACACTTATCAAATGATGAAATGGGTAGAAGGATGGGTAGGTTAACAAGTAAGGAAGAAATATAATTTCTATTTACAATATATACATATCCAAAAACAACCCCCCATATAAATGGGGAGGTATTGATATGGGGTTTGGCTTATGTGACACATGCATGTTTGACCTGCCTATCAATCAATCCACCATAACTATTGTTGCATTGGGTATTGTGCCACGTCATCCCAGCTTTGACTTCAAATATTTAATGCTCAACAAATGCATAATTTATATACAAGGCTAATTGCATCCTTTTAACTTACTAATCATACCCTCTAAACACAATTGCTTTTTTACATATATCAACATCAAACCTTCTTTTTACATTCTCAATTTTTTACATTCCCAATACAACATACTCTTATTAAAAGGTGCAAAAAGCAATCCCCTATCCATACGTATATATGGTCTTCAAACTCGCCAATAGACTTGTACCCAAGTGACATTTGGAGTATTTAGAGCATCTCCAACAGCTTCTCTATAATTTCTCCAAAATGGAGAATCAAAACTCAAAATCTCTAAAAGAAAATTGCATTCATCTCCAACAGCTTCCCCATTTTGGAGAAATCAACATTGATTATAATAATAAAATATTACACCTACCCATTAAAAAAATATTTTTTTCTTTAAATTTTTATTTTCAAGATTTCCTATTGGTTATTTTAAATTGTAATCATTTTTGGGGTTATCTCCGTATTTGGAGAAAACTTTCTTCTTTTTCCTACTTTCTCCATTTTGGACAATGTTCGAAAAAGCTCGCCGCAACGGCCGCCATGGCGCGCCGTGGCTTAAGGCTTGTGTCTCACGCCACGTTATGCCTGAGGCACGCCATGGGGTAATGCGCGGTTTTTGTAACACAATATTTTGATGTAACTTATCTTTCTAATGTCTTATTTGTTAGTTTATGATATATAACTTGCTTTAAATTGTTTATTATCATTTATTCATTGAATAATAGTAGAAAAACGCATGTTAATGTGTATAATATTATATATGATATAGAGATTTGCCGCCATAAGTCACGCCTTGAAAAACGCCGCGACCTCGCCGTGGCTTCCAAGGCTCGAGGCTTGGCTTTGCCGCCACGCCACGCCTCACGCTATTTGGAACCTTGATTTTGGAGAAAGAAATAGGGAATCTGTTGGAGCTCATTTTAAGCTGAAATCCCCATTTTTCTTCATTTTCCCCATTTTAGGGAAGCTGTTGGAGATGCTCTTATAAAGTGCTTATTTCTCTTTGTAGTTGTAGGTTTGAATCCCATCATAGATAATACGGAGTAATATAGATTTAAAAGTAGATTTTAAGAATAGATTAGTTGGATATGGATGTAATCTGCCTAAAGAAAAAATTTGGCCTTCAAACTCGAAACATATACAGTACAATTTGTTTATAACATATTAATACTTAGGTTACTATGAGGATATATACTACTCAATTGGGTAAATGTTTTAAAACATTTTCAATACACACCTTACAAGAACATTTTTTTACATTTTTCTATTAGTACTTTATATCTAACTTATTAAATTAATCACACATATAAAATTTTATAATTCTAGTTCTTATAAGAAGCTCCTTTTATATTATAAAAAAATATCAAATATTTATTTTAGGTACCAATAAATATTTCAAGAAACAATGAAACATTTACCTTATACAAACTTCATGGTAAGAACCAAAGTTTTTTGTATAAGTACTCAAAATGTTGAGGTTATTATAAATTTTTTTCCCAATTGTAGTTTTACAAACCACTTCGATTTTACTTACAAGAACCTTGCATTGGAGATGATCTAGCTTACCTGTTGACCAAGGTCTTAGGGTTGGTTCAAAGCCTTGTCGGAGGATATGATCCCTAAATTTTGGACCATGTAGGACACGAGTTAGACGAGGCTTGTTGAAAGAATCATAATGTTTTTTTCCTAAGTGTAAGAATATATAAAACTTCATTACCTATAAAAGAACCCTGAAGAGAAGAAATGAGATTACAACATATATTTGGGAAAAGAACTGTTCGATTTTGAGCTCTAACCTATTTGTGACCACACGACCTCTAACCAATGGAGACTGGATGAACACATATTTTCTCAAGGCGTTGCTAGGGGTTAGGTGGACACAGATCGTCCCACAGACACAATGCATGTCTAGCCGTTTTGACATTTTGGGACAATTTATGCTTGTATATCTTCCGTTGTAGGGGATGTATTCGAGCCTCACGTTAAATAGACTTTTGCCATATCTTTTCAAAAATATATAGGAACCTCGATTCTCTCCTCAAATGCGTTTTTATAGAATAAAATATGCAAAGGTTCTATATATTTTCATAGTAAGATTGCTTACTAGGATGACTTATAAAATCAAACATATGCATGAACGCTATTTTAAGTCACGACATGGATGATGAATGCTTTAAGTAACATGTGACACACAACATTTTGTGTTATGATATGTGATACAGTTACATGTATTACAATTTATGATGATGCTTTAAACATATTTTAATCTAAACGCTACTAACTCTTTAGTGCTAAACAATTAAGGATGTGCTATGAAAAAATACTTTTATAGAGAAACAAATATAACATTATTTATTGGTCATTTAAATCATATGCTAACAAACTACAATCGTGGTGCATGTTAACAGAAGGCCTAGAAGGTTATCGTGGAATATCTCATCTATCTGGATTCGAGTCTAGGCGCTAACATCTTCTAGCCAAGCTTAATCTCAGACAATCATAACTTAATTTCCAAATAACCAAATATGTACGTTATCTAGGCAAAACATAAATGAACATTTTCTAAGAAGATTAAATTAAATGTTAACATATTCTTCTTTAGTACGTTATAGCAATACAAAGTTATTTATAAAAAGTTTCAACACCAATATGGTCCTTAGATATTAATAATAAAGTTGGTCTTCTAAAATAAATTTCTATTTTTATTAAAATATATATTAATATTTTATCAAATAACAAATAAATATTTTTAATAAAAGTATCGTATTATATCAAATTCAAATATTATTTCTATAATTATCGATCCTCATCCAACCATATGACACCGAAAGTGGCATTTTTAGTGGGTTGTTCAGATTTTGGGTCTATTTTGCTAGATTGCAATGCTACATCCACCAAAGCCCACTTTCTTGTATGGTCCATGGTTGATAAAATGTATCTATCTATATTTATTTTATTTTTTTAATGGTGGAACACTCACGCAAACGTCCATATATAAAGTCAACGAGGTATTCGGGATCTATAAGGGCACCCAACTAATCCTCGAAGACCATGGACCGATCCGAAAGCGGACCAGTCAGGGTATCGCCACATATTTACCCCAGGTAGACGGGGATGTCATCCACTGTCCCTCCCAAAAATGTTACCGATCACTAGGTTACTAAAGTTTTGATTCTATCTATCTATATTGTACTAAAAAAAGAATTATATAAGATTTTTTCTAGATAATTTTTTAAATAAAATATTGCATTAAATTATAATTGTAGTTTATCAAAAAAAATATAATTGTATTTTTGCTATTCTACCAGGGTCTCGTAATATTGACAATCCAAGCTCGTTCACCATCATTAAAGCCACCTGAATGCAACCCTACAAACATTGAGGTACCATGTCAAGACGTGCACGGTGCAAAAGCTGCAATGTTGTTTCTTGGTCTTTATCTCGTCGCATTAGGCGTAGGAGGCATAAAAGGATGTCTACCGGCACACGGTGCTCAACAGTTCGATGACAACACTGTAAAGGGGCGAAAGCAGAGAACGACGTTTTTTAACTACTTTGTGGTTTGCCTCTCTATTGGCGCTTTGATCGCTGTTACCTTTGTGGTTTGGATCGAAGACAACAAAGGATGGGAGTGGGGTTTCGGAATTTCTATGTTGACTATTTTGGTGTCTATCCCAGTGTTCTTAGCTGGTTCGAGTCTTTATAGGAACAAGATCCCTTCCGGAAGTCCTCTCACCACAATTTTCAAGGTAATATCTTTAAGAAAATATTTATTCGTCCTAAAACAAGTATTTATAATGAAAAACATACATTTTTTAGAAATGCACAATTATTATATTTCTTAATCAACTAAATGCCAATTTTACTTTTAATAATAGAGAATTTAATCAATTTATATATCTCATGATTAATGTTAGAATTGAAAAGTAGATACTTATTTTGAGACAAATTAAAATAGAAACATAAACATTTATTCTAAAATCAAAGAAGTGTTTTTATTTAAATATTTTCTTATTTGTCCTTTTGTAATTGGCATCGGTTAACAAATAACATTGATGCAGGTATTGGTTGCATCAATGTTAAACGCTTGTACTCCGAGAAGTCCAAGCAATGCCATCGCGAGCATGACGTCGTTATCGCCAAACAATGCCGACCATCAACAAATTGTGACAAAAGATCTTGAAGAAACCAAAACTCTGTCTTCGAGTCTCGGATTTTTAAATCGTGCAGCGGTTAACAAACCGGCCTACGATTTCCTCCGATGCTCGGTTAAACAAGTAGAAGAAGTCAAAATCGTTCTGCGAGTCCTCCCGATATTCGGTTGCACTATCATGCTCAATTGTTGCCTAGCTCAGCTCTCGACGTTCTCCGTCCAACAAGCATCGACCATGAACACAAAGATCAGATCACTAAAAGTTCCAGCCGCCTCCCTCCCGGTTTTTCCTGTGATTTTCATCATATTTATTGGTCCGATCTACAATCACATCATAATCCCATTTGCCCGTAAAGCCACAAAATCTGAAATGGGGGTTTCGCACTTGCAACGGATCGGTATCGGCCTACTCCTCTCAATAATGGCAATGGCCATTGCGGCTCTAGTTGAGATCAAACGCAAACGGATCGCCACGAGAACCGGACTCGATCCTAGTGAGCCGTTGCCAATTACATTCCTATGGATCGCTATCCAATACTTGTTTCTCGGGTCGGCCGATCTTTTCACATTGGCCGGATTATTGGAGTTTTTCTTCACCGAAGCTCCCTCGAGCATGAAGTCGCTAGCCACCTCGCTATCATTCGCATCGTTGGCTATGGGGTACTATCTGAGCACGGTGATTGTGTCGATCGTGAATAGTGCCACCGCAAGGTCCGGCCACCCGGGATGGCTGTCCGGTGAAAACTTGAACCATTACCAATTGGATCGGTTCTATTGGCTAATGTGCGTCTTGAGTGTTATAAATTTCTTGCATTATCTTGTTTGGGCTCATCGGTACAAGTACCAATCTGTAGGGGCTAAAAGTTAAGTTATGGAGAAGTTGAAGGTGTATTGTAGGAACTCTTACAAAGTCAGTTTCAAATATGACGTACATGTTCAGCGCTTTAAGAATGGGTTATAAATAATATATGCAGGAAGTTATATTTTTACGTCGCACCCTTATTTTATACTTTATTCATTTTATGCCTTCTTTTCCCTTTTTCTTTCTTCAAAGCTAGTATTGGTTAGAGATGTTAATTAACAAACCGAATCAAGTAAAAAACTCGAGTTGGCTCAAGTTCAAATGAGGTTATCTCAAACATGTTCGAAGTCAAGCTTGAACATCTCGTAATGTTTGAGTCTAAATCGAGGCTTGTTTAATATTTTTAACATTTTGTTATTATTGGAGTTGTTCATGAATAATATATACATTCAAACCTGTTTCATTGGATATGTTAGAAAACTGAGTTTGAACAACTGACTCGAACTACAACTATATATAAACCCTATCTCATGCTCTAATCTTCAACCCTCATCACTTAAAATTCAACCATCAGTGTTTTTTTAGTACTAAATTCATTAACGAAAAAGATAAATAAATTCTTAGGTCTTTTAGCCCATAGTCAAGCCCATACCATTTATAAGATATGTAAGAGGACCTTATCACACTCACAAAAAATAGCCTTTTCTAGCACTACCCATAGGTTCATTTGGGATTGTTCGACAAATACGTCTTGAATGTTTGAATGTTTCACCGTGCCTAAGAGGTTTCATATGTTGTATATGTTAGTAATTTTATCAATTTGCTTTTTGGTTAAAATAAATGTTACCAACCTTGAAAAGAATTGTTCTGCCTTTTTATAAACTTAAAGTTGTTAAAAGATCAAATCACATATTAAAACTAATAAATGCTATTATGAAGGAAATAATAAACATCTTTTTATTTAAAAATGCAAATATTTGAATTATAGTATGTACTCAATTATTTTGTAGATAAATTTCCTAATACTTCAAAAGATGCATCATATATGCTATCATTTTGATCTTTGTCATTCCAAGTGGTTATTCTTCTTCAATTAGTTGACATTAAGCTCATTGTTTTCTAACCTCAAGTTCATGTCTAACTTAACCAACTAGACATCCATAAAGCTAGATTCAACGCACATAATGGAGATTATGATACCCTTTGGCATATTTAATGCCAATTTCAAGCCATCGTGAAAACGATTTTTAAAATTTGTGATAATTTTTTTAACGATATTTTGATTAATAGTCCTGATTGGACCATGCACATCTTGAACATGTTACTATATATAAAGCTTTTTGACATATTAAGGCACCATAATTCTCTTTAAAGTTGAATGAGATTGTTATTTGAATGATAGCAAGAAATATCATATTTGAATGAGATTGTTATTTGAAAAGGGGTTAAGGTGGATCAAAGCAAAATTATAGCACTGCTCAATTGGCCTAGACCTATTAATATCTATGAGTTGTGGGATTTTTAGGCATGACAAGTTCACATTTGTTCGCAGCTAGAGTTTATGTTTTACAGGAATTTTTCTCCAACACTTAATATGTCCAACTTTAAACAATACTTTGTTTTTACTTGTCTCTAGAAATTTCTCATCGTTCACTTTTTTTAATTTATTTATTTATAGGTGTTCATTTGAGTTCTAAAAATAACATAATGTTTGTAGAGTCTTGGGAAGCCATTGACCCAATTAAGTTTCTTTTTGTCAAAGAGATTCAATGTTTTAGATATCCATCACTCTTATTGACTTTTTGAACCTCAGGTTTGGTGACCAATCCAGCCAAAATATTCTTTTGCCTCTTCAAACGAATGATTACCTCATTCATTATGATTGGTAATTAAAGTCTTTTGGTAGTGAAATTTGTAGGCAGATGATTCATTTAGCATAAAAAGAAATATGTTTGAATGTTTTTTTAATTAGTGTATATTGACAATTCTAGTAAAAAAAACATTTTTTTTGTTGTCTTGATGTTTAAGTGCTCAACTATTGCCATTCGGAACCTTGCAATCGATGTGATATATCTCCATTGTTACACAATAAACCCAGGAAGAACAATTGGGCCATTCTTGTTCAAAGTGGTGTTAGTGAAATGGGTTCCTAAACCAAAAAAATGAATCCAGGATATAAAGGTATTTTGCACCCTTTGAGCTTCTTTTTCATCAACATGTTAATTTCGGTTTCAGATAATGGCAGATTCAAGATTTTTTCCTGGTGGAGGCACTTTCTTTTTGAAAGGTGTCCGAGACTTTGCCCCGACTAATCCCGGCAAGGTTCACCGGCAGTTAAAGCATGTTGTCCTGAGTTAATCCCAGTGGCCACAATTTGGAAGCGTCTGGATTCGAACCTGGGGTAGGAAAGTTAATTAGCCACTTCCCCCACAAGCCTTAACCAGTACGCCGCAGCCTTGTGGTTGGTGGAGGCACTTTTAACATAGACTAAAGTCCTGTAAAGTCGTCTGATATGTTTGTAACTTAATTCCACCGTTTCGAGAGGTTTTTTAAAGTTTTGTTGGCTGATTTCAAAGGATTTTTAAGCTTTTTTGGAGTTTTCGAATGACTTTTTCGAGTTTTTTGATTAATTTCAAGAAATTTTTGGTTTTTTTTGATTGATTTTGATGTACTTCTTTTTGTTAATTGCGTCCCACATGAAAAATCATTAGGAAGTACAATAAAATTTAAAAAAAAAAATTACTTTTTATTTTCTAATGGAGGTCATCCCACCTAATGATATCGTGAATCCACCCCTAGTTTCACATTAAAGGAAACATATTTGTAACGATGGAAGACTGCCTCGAAGTAGGGATGGTGGCAAGAATGAAGGTTGATAACAGACTAACAGTTATGTATAGGTTTTAGAACAAGCAAGATGGAAAAGTTGGCATTTGTCAATTTCATTAGGTCTTCTTTTTTTCGTTTAAATTGATTTGATTATGACTTACATAATCACATAAGCAATTGTTTTGAACTAGTGGTCATCAACTTGCAAATATTAATTTGTTAAACTTTAATACGAACTTTTAGTTACGTCTAAATCAAGCTACTCATGATCAAAACATCATATTCTTAAAGTTAATATCACCATTCGGATTAAGTAAAAAGATCCAAATCTTGGTTTAACAAAGAATGTTTATAAATTTGAATATGTTAATATTTGAATTCAAACTTGACAAATTTTCAAAATTAGGGGATATTGCTAGTTGCTAAATGATTCATAAATAGTCATGATAATTAAAAGGTTTTTATGATATATTACATAATGAAATTAGGTTGTTTGACAATTCTTCAAAAATCAAATTAGGATGCTCAATGGTTAAGTAAAACTCAAGGTACAAACATATTAAAAGATTAAGAGGCAAAAAAATTCAAACAAAATTGACCTCTTAATTAAAGATTCAGATATTATCTCTTAATAAAATTAATAAAAAGTAAACAAACAACCTTTTAATATCTAATTTCGTATTTGTCAAAAACACTAAAATTCAAGTAATATCCAAATTTGATGAAGGCATCATCTGAAAATTTTAAAAAAAAATTGAAAAATAAATATATCTGATTTTACGTCTAAATAATTATTAAAACAAGAATACATCTATGTGTATGCACTGTGAATGTGTAGCATGAAAATGACACAATAGTTTTACGTTCCCATATTAAAGTATTTTTATTAAATCTGATTAATTTAATTGGAAGAGATAACTCTCTAAACTCAATTAGGGATTTGTTCCATGTGGTTTTAATCTTTTCTGAATTTGGTCCGTACAATTTGTTTATTTTAAGATAACCGTTAGAGTTTGTATTTTCTTAACACATTGGTCTCTATCATTAATGGTTATTAACTTCCATTTGTTAATGAGAGGCTTTTTGGTCACTTCTCATACCTTTTCATTTTTATCATTTAAATAAACATAATTTATACGTTAATTACATATTATATAGACTAAATGTCCCTGGATTAACTTAGGTTAAATAAGTCTCCTACATCAGGACGGGAGGTATTTTTGTTTTTTGGTATTTTATCTTATATTAATTAAAAATTATAGATATACAACACAAACATCAACATCTTCTCTATACTAAATTGTTGGAATCCTACTGCTACCCTTCTTCTTCGACGGTTTTCTTCACTATTAATCATCCCTTTGTCCCCTCCTCTCCCTCCTCCCTTCCCTTCCCCTACTTGCATTATTCTTCACATGAACTATATGGTCTAATTCTAGTCTCAAATCTGTTGTAGATAGATGTAGTCTTAGGTCTTAAATTACCATCTAGATTTAAGCGGATTCATGTGATCTCAAGTCTCAAATTTGTTATTGCATCGAAGAACAATCAAATCCAACGACAAAGTTGTTTATTGCATCGAAGAAGAATCAGATCCAACGACAAAGAGAAGATGCTGGAATTAAGAATTTATGGAACGTGACATATATATGAGACATTATATTGAATACATTTAGTAGAGAAATTTTAGATTAATAAAAAACCATGAAACACGTTATAACTCGTAAAAACAATAGATAGGTCATCAAACAATAGTATAAAATCATGTGGAGAAGCAAAAATCTATAGCAATAACCAACATAGACAATTACAACTTAAACATATAGCAATAGTCAAAAGAAAGATAAATAGATAAAACTATCCAACAAAAAACATAGAGTAATAACAAGCAATTGAGCTTAAAACAATTGTATATTGAAATGTTAAAGCACATAATTAGTCAAACATATAGAAATAGAAATAGCCAATAACATTACACATTGATACCAGAAAAAAAATTAAAGAGACAATAAAGAATGGCTTACAAGGAATGACCAATTAATTTTTGTTAATTTTTCTCACGAATGCAATTATTTAATATGTTTTTGGATCCTTATTATCTATTAATTTCTTTTTGCCTCTAATTATATGATATATTTAGGAGAATTCTATCCCCACCCCCTTATTAGGGGGTGGGAGTTGGTGATTTGTTTGTCTCTGTGGGACCCAGTGGTAGATCCAGTATTATTGTGTGAGTGAGGGAGGTACGAATAGCAATCCCCTATATTTATTAGGTATCTTTAATATATTATCTTTTTATACCATTAGTGCATAGTTATGAAAAATTTGGGCCTTGGTATTTTTGGGCCTTGAGCATGCGCTCGTGCCCCCTCCCATCCTAACTCCTAATTGGAACTATCAGTGCACTAAAATAACTGTTTAAAAAAAACTCGCCATGGAGTCGTCATGGTGCGTCATGACTTCAAGACTTGTGTCGCACACAATGTTAAGCCTATGGCACGCCATGGCTTAATGCGCAACCATCTATTTAATTATTCTTTATTTTTTTAATATATAACCTAATTTAACTTGTTCAGATCATCCACAACGTATTCTTTCACAGCTTTTTCATAGGTTTTTGGGAGGTTTTTCAAAAAGCAAAAACCTCACTTTGAGGTTTTCACATAGTGTAAAGGTTTTTCGAGTGAGGTTTTTCAAGAGGTTTTGCTTCATAGGTCGTAACTGAACGACCTACTTTTTTTAGGTTTTTCGTATTTAGTCTGTTTTAACTTTATAAAATTTTATGAAAGTCTCATATTAATCAGTTATATTTTTATGCAAAGTTTTCATATTTAAATTTTATTATATTTTAATAAAAACATTAAATTAGAAAGTTTTTATAAACAATATATTTTATTAAAATATTTGAAAATTATGTATAATAAATACACAATTAATGCAATAGTATTTTCTTGATATAAATAAATATATATATATATATATATTTGTATTGATTTTTATAAATAAAAATATAAATAATATAAAGTTAAGATGATGAGACCCTGAAATTCTGAAAAAACTTGGATGAGATTTTTCACATAATGCGTAAGAAGAAAGATGTGAAAAAACTTGTTTAAAAACCCATGCATTTGTGGATGCTCTTATTACTATCAACTCATTGAATAACAATACAAAACATGATATGATATTGTATATAATATTTTATATGAATTTTAAATTTGACGCTATAAATCCGGCCTTGAAAACACACCATGGCTCTTAAAATTTAAGTCTTGTCCTTACCATTACGACACGCCTCATGTAATTTAGAACATTTTTTTTGAACGACAACAATTTTAATAAACTCAAACCAACAAAAATACACAAACAGGCTATCCAAAGTTGCAAGACGCAACCTTGAACAACACAAAACACACCATTACGCTACACCGAACCCAACGACCACAACCACCAAAACTAGCAAACAACTCCTTGAGCCTAACCAAAAAAAAAACAAATCCCACTCTTCCTAAACGAACCACCTAACTAGCGTGTCACCGAAACCAACGAGCCACCTAACCAACAAGGCACCGAGCAACGAACCAACGAACAAGACGAACCAAGGGACCACAAACCACGAACCGCACGAGCCGCGAACCAAAACTTGAAACCAACTTAAACCACGACCCATCGAGCCACAAAACACACGAAAAACGACCGACGAAACCCACTAGCCATGAAATCGACGAGCGACAAACTAATCGACCCACAAAAATGACTTAGGCTTGGTTTGGCAAGCATAAGCTAGCTTATAAGCTAGCTGATAAGCTAGCTTATAAGCTAGTCCATCCAAACATGTACCAGGAAGCTAGCTTATCAGCTAGCTTATAAGCTAGCTTTTTGAAACGCTACTTTGAGTAGCTTATGAGAAGCTTATTGTAGCTTTTTCCAATTATACCCTTATTAATATTAATTATTAAATTCAAAGGTACCCTTTTTGGTCATTTTACATACTCATAAGCTAGTTTTTGCCAAACATAATTTGTTCAACAGCTAGCTTATCAGCTACTAGCAAGCTTATCAATCAACAGCTAGCTTATCAGCTATCCGCTAGCTTATCAGCTACCAGCTAGCTTATAAGCTACGCTTGCCAAACATAGCCTTAACCTTTTACCAAATACCATATCATCGGAACAAGACTAAACAGCCAAGCCTTAGTCATTTAGAACATTGACTAAAATATAGATGATAAAATAACATTTTTCCCTTCTTAATTAACCTTTCTTACAAATTTCTTTATATTTAAAGTTTCTTTTGATGATTTTCTATTTATATTAAATAAACAGTGGAGATTTTTAGAGAAGTATATGCGGACTTTTTTATATATAAAAATTTATGGAAATGTTTTTGGTAAAAAACTAATAAAAAATACTAAATAATAAAAAAAAAAAATGAAAGAGAAATAAATGCAGAATCCATACGGCACCTTGGAGCGAGAGACGGAAAGGTAGCACGCGCGTGGGTAGCGTCTCCTCGTGTTTGCCCGACACGTCATCCCCTGGGTCCCACTTTTCCTCTCCCCTGCCCCCAAATTCTCACCACTTTTATTTAATACTAGTAAATCCTACCCGCCGCATCGGCGGGTGTGAAAACTTGGGAGACAACAAAACTATCACCACGAACCATTAAAAGTTAAAGCGGGTTTTCCACCTCTATGGTTACGTATAACGAAAAAAAATGGAAAATGTGAACTTCTATATCAAGACACTCTTCTATCAAACACACTAAGCACACAAAACACCAAAAGAAAACCTCTCATCATCATCACCAATCCAATAATCAACCCAAAACATATCAAACTGAAAACTGTCATAAGATGGATGTGACCCTGACAGACTTATCCGCTGATCCAGTCAAGTAGATGGGCAAAGTTGGGTGCCAATCTACGGTTGATATGGCTGCACTATGCGGAAGGCTTTTCATCCCATTTGTATCATCTCGTACCTGATAACATACAAATTTGTTTAGAAAATATATTGCACCACAAAAAAATGCAGCCCCACTTCCAGAGGAAGTTTTTAAAACCAACAAAATTGTGCTTGTGGTATAAAGATAGAAAAGGAATGGCTGGTGAACATGATTCATCAAGTTTTCAGGACATTCTTGTCGGTTTATTAAGTCAGTCACTCCAGAAATGGGGCTTCCCCCAACAAAATCTAGCCATCAATGCTTATAATGGTTTGCATATTGGCAGTCAAGATAAATATTGCATATTTTAAACAAGATGCTAAGTATAGGGAGATTCAAATAAAAAAGACAAAAGGGTAGAAAGCGTAATAATAAATTATTCATATGTGAATCATTGGTAAAAGGAAACGTGGATTGACACATGCATCTTCTTATGTGAATAACGGTATAAAGGTATGTAAGCAAACGACCTTCCCGAATGCAAGTAGTTGTGTCTGTGTAGAGAGAGAGGATATATATATATATATACATAAACACATATTAACCTGATATATTGGTGCTCTGACTGAACCAGACGTCACCAGAAGCCGTTTACCATTTGCATCTAAAGCCATTTCGTGTCTATAATATTGTGAATTCTGGGGATTACAGAACCTGCATAATGGACCACACTCAAATAATTAACTTCTCTGATCGTAGGCCGGGTACACGACATGAGTTTAATCTAGATTCAATTATCTGATTGGTTATTTATTTCATCATTACCAAATGGTGTTTCTTATGTATTGTGCTTATCAACTTATGTGATATTAAATGGGATGCCGTAATAGTGGTACAAAAACGTAATAAGCTAATAAATTGTTTTTTAAAGGATGTACCCTATTTCAAATATAATAAGTATATAAGTTAGAAAAAAAATAACTTATCAAAAACTCCTTATTAACGGTGTCCAAACAATATAAGCATTTTTTTCTTTTTTTTCATCTAAACACCCAAACTTCTTATTGTCGGTACCATACTGAAATAAGTTAAGGAACACTTTAAATAAGCAATTTCAAGCACCTCTTAATCTAGATTCAGTTATTGTCTTTAAGTAACACACTTCTTTGTCATACTTTGCACATCTTGCACATAAAGATCCAAAATCATAAAATAGACAACAAACATTTTTAGATCAACAAATCAAATTTAACATGTTTGCTTAACTTTATAATACATTAAAAAAAGACTTTGATCTATGAACTCATATATGGATGAGAATGCGAGTGAAGCTCGAGTATTGGCATACTAAATTTTAACTCGATAGCCACTTTCCAAGCTCGAACTTGACTCGAAACTCATGAGTAGTTAAAAACTAAATCCTACAAGTCACCATCATTCCACCCCGCTTGAAACCAGTTTATTAGTATTCAAATTGAAGGAATGCCTTAAAAGCAGCATTATCACCAACACAATTAAATCCTAAAGCAGGTTCAGGTACATTACCCTGGAACATGAATTAGAAGTGTGTGAGGAGACCAAGTTGAGCATAGTTGTAGAGGCACCTCTTTCCTACACAAAGTCCATGAGGGTGTGCTTCGTTTTTTTAATAAGTTTCAATTAAAAACATACCAAAAGTGACAAATGACAATTTTCATTTCAAGATGTCTGGCTCTCTTTATCAGCACCAAGCTTTTTAACTTTGTCTTTCGCTTCATCTGCTGTCCTGCAATTGAACATAATCCATAAATCAGTTAAACAAATAGTTCAAACAGTATGCCTAAATGCTACCTTTTCTTGGTAAAGTTAAGGGTCGTTTACCAAATGCTTACGGGATAAGCGCTTACCAATATCAAATTACCTTATTGCTTGAACATGACAAGGACCGAGAAGCTTACCAGGTGAGAGACAAGGCAAGGACCGAGAGTCCTCTATCATCCTTAGAGCTGTCTAAAGATTCCATAAACTTTTGTCGTAACATGTGTGTGCCATGTCCCTAAGCACATACTTAAAATAGTATTTGAAGGGAAAACCTTGTGAAACATGGTCCACTGAAGATAAGCATTGGCATTTGAAAGTAATTATTCACAATTAATACATCTAGACCAAAAGCTTTAGCAAATTAAAATGGGAATCTAATTTCATAATATGCTTCTTTTTTTCTACAAATATTTTTTGCTATTTTTATTTTCTTTGAACTTGAGGCCTACCATTTGAAGGGAAAGGCTCTTGATAAGAGAACCTATGAAAACTTTTTCAACTTGTGGGTTTCATATTTTTATGTATAATAAAACACAATCGATCAATTATGTTTCCGTTTAATTTCTGATAGTAGAACTGGTAAAGTAATTGGAAGAAATGTGATCTCTAATGTGTTGTTCATTTTCAAGAGTTTCAGAAACCATTGGACATTTGAAATCAGCATGATGGAAGTTGATCCATCTAAGATTTGAACATAGAAATTGGTACTAATTTCCATGTGCTGACCTTTAGTGATTGAATCGATTCAAGTCACATGTAAAACAACAAAGCCCGATGGAAACTTTCCAATTTTCTTAAACTTAACTCCAAAAAAAGTAATACCTTATAACCATCAAGTGCGCTGTACACCAGCTGTAATATCTCCACAAACACCTCTTGTTGAGATTGGTTGTCAGCAAATATTTTGTCAAATGTTGAAAGGATGTTTTTGTGCTACAAGAAGATAGATCATTTTCCATTAAATAAAAATGGAAATGTGGCAAGCAAGTTAAATACGGTGGATACATGAAATGTTTGGTGGTTCAAAATGGGTTAATATGCTTATACGCATTTTACCTTGAAAGAGAAGATAAGTTGTATCAATGATAAAATAACAAAAGTGAATCATTCAGAAATGAATCCATACCATTGAGTTGGATAAGAGACGATGGCTTCTGCTCCAGGATCATCTTCAGGAAGCAAAGGCCGGACTCTACAGAATACCTTTATATTGCCTTTATACCTTTACTTGTAATTCAGACACAACTCTTTTTTGCTCTTCATATATTGTCCTTGTTTCTGATTCAAATAAATGAACCATCCAATTGAAGGAGATAGAAACCACCAATGAGCACGTTGCGATTGATTATATCTAGCTTAACCTTGAGAAAACAAAGTGATATAGTAAAACCATTGAATAAAGAACGAAGTTACAGCCAATATCCAAATTCAATAGTTATATCAATCAAATAAAAAAACTCAAAAAAAAAATAACAATATAAACACCAATCTGATCAGCCCAAAAGATCATGCAAATAGCAACACAACTTGAGAACAAGCCAACAGATAAAATCAATATGTACTCCATAACAGTAACAGACATAGCAAAAACAAACAATCGATATTGTCTCAAGGAATACTAATGGGGCTCTTCACAGAAAAAGCTGCAGGTTATAGTCAAGTGAGTGATCAAGCGGCTAATATCTTAAAAAATATAACTTCAAATCAGAATCCTATTTGTCATACTGATGAAGAATGAGAATTAAATTATTGCATTTCAACCATAGGGAAAAAAATGACGATCCTCATGCATGCATGTTCAAACAATTAGATCCGATATGCTCATACCTTGATGGCGATGGAGAATTTAAGCTGAGTGATGGAAAAACCCGAGAACGAAAATCAACCAGACTGATGGCAAAAATCCGAGCACGTCTCATGAGACTGTAAAGTAAAGACAATTAGTATATAGAACACTCTATTTAAAAGGTGTTAAGTTTATGAATATTTAAAATGTAGATAGAGTTAAGAATTTAACAACCATGTGTTAAAAGTCTGCATTTTACAACTATACAAATGGCACATTTCATATTAACACCAGTGAAACAAAAAGGACACTTTAGAGTACTTTAAAGTTCTGTTAACATGAATGAAATAATTCACAATCTTGGCAATGACCCATGTAAGTATTCCATTCAAACAAATTATAGTAATACTTTGTTTGATATTGGACAAAAAACCCAATATTAATTTGTACAAAAAGCCTTCTTTAGTTTACTCCTTCGAATTCTCAAATTCTTCCATAAGACACACACCATAATAACTCCATGAAAAACTATGTGAGACCACTTGAATCCATCAACTTATGATCCTCCTAGAGCAATGAGTCATGTTTAGCTGACCGAATAAACTTCAAGTCTCGTTAAGCTCATTAATCTTCCTAATAACGTCATTATCGTTGACCGAATAAGTTTTTAAGTCTCGTTAATCTCATTAAGCAACCAACAACAACATCATGTGTAGCTAACCGGATAAGCTTTGAGTCTCATTAAGCTGTTAACATTTTCATGTATAGCTGACCGAATAAGCTGAACATAACCACAGGTGTTTAATATCAACTCAATAGAGAAAATATTGTTCATGAATGGGTAATTGTGTCCTGTTTAATAGCAACTCAAGGTAAAAAAAATCTAACACAACTCACAGGTAATGTTTTGCTCGTTGAATTTGAAAAAGAAACGTTAATGAGACCATAATCACAAGAGTTGTGCATAAGATTACACCAAAAACATAAAAAGGTTATACCTTCAAGGCTTTGCATTGCAACTAAAATGGCCCTCCTTTATGGTTCAAGAAGACCTCTTCTCTTCTGTAGAAGTATAACCCAACACAAAGTCAATAAATGAACCGATTATAAGAAGAAAAAAAAAGGCACACATGGTTTAGGAATTTCATCCAACAGTTTGTGGGCATGTTTTAGCATATAGAGTTTCACGCACAAATTGATGACACAAATTGATGAGGGCAGATGAGGTAAATACATTTAAAATAACCCAGAGATTAAAGTCTAGCAATGAAGTTGTTGAAGAAGATTATAAAGACCCAAAGTAATAAATTTTCGAAATCTAACCTGTTTTCTGAATCCTATTGTTTATTTGAAGAAATTGTTGACAACTTGAAGCGAAGATGGAAGTAGGGAAAAAATGGCAACTACAAGATCGTTCTCCTATCTACCTTAATCTGGTTCTCCAATCGCTGCCACTGTAATTTGGGGAAAACATGGAGCCTGGAGTCGACGCTAGAGAAAAGAGAAGAATTGGGGCAAAAACTACTTGCACAAAACCAAAATCCACAAACACCATCAAGCATTACCGTTTCATATAATTTCCCCTTTCAGCTACTAAATCAAATATAAGAATTAAACAATTATAGTTTGAAGGAGCCTGACCCTAGAAAACTTATATTATATATAACTTTCCATTGAAATCGGGATGATGGAGGTATGAGGGGATCGATTGAGACCTGAAGCGAGGGACATCATCGTTTTTGGGAGGGTTATACCAATGCTATATGCGTAGAACAATTAGAGAGCAGAGAGATGAGAGGAGAGAAATCTGTAAATCCTGGTTGGAAGGGGTTGGAGGAGAGAACGTGGACTTGAAAATAACCGTAATTTCAGAATCGTTCGACCTAATGTGCGAAATTGAAGAACATAAAATTGAACGTCGTTCAAAGCAATTTCAGAATCGTTCGACCTAATGTGCGAAATCGAAGAACATAGCTTTTCGAAATTGAAGGAATTGAATAACATACCTTTTCGAAATTGAAGGAATTTGGAGCAATTTGGGAAGGAAGACATGGATTTGTGACAAGGAGGTGGTAATCTGAACGAAGACATCGAGGAAGAAGAAGACGTGGGTGGCAGTTGTGAGAAGTTTTAGGGTTTAGAAGTTATCTTGAATTTCAGTTTCTTGAAAAACAGTTGGCCAATTTCTTTTAATATATAGTAAAGATAAAGATTTACCTTTTCTTTTCCAATTATCTCCCTCTTCGGACACCCCGGCTACACACACCGTCAAGGGTACAATTGGAATTTCCTCCCTGCCCGTATTCTACGGGCATCTCTCAAATTTGCTTTTTGCTAGTCTTCGATTCTATAATTTCACCGTATCTATTTCGGATATTTACGTTTTACCCCCCGATGTTCTACCAAATACCCTTTTTTTGTTTTTAATAGTAATATTGTTTTGTCCTAAAATTTTCGATATTTGGATTTTCTTAGATAAATGCAATGCTTTTTAATTAAATCTTTAATAACCATTATAACATATTTGTGTATTTTGATCACCAATTACTTTTATTTTGTTTGTCAACATTTATTTTAAATATTTATGAATAAATCACCTAGTTTTATTAAACCATGATAAACCAAATATTGTATGGTATTATTCATGAGAAATATTGGTTTAGTGAGTTTTTTTTTTTTTAATAACGTAATTGAAATGAAAGAGATATAAATTTACAAATTATGAAGAACATTTTGTCGAGTTTATTACCATAACATATAAGCAAGACCGAAAACACTATATGATACAATAAAATTTGACAACAATTAACTTAGGGACCGTTTATTGAAACATTTATCTGATAAATGTTTCTTGATAAACCGAACACTATTATCTACCATATTGATCAATATTTTTAGTCTCTTAAAACAGTACCTTATGCACTAATATACCCGATAAACGCTTATCGAGTAAGATTCGTCAATCTCATTTAGCGGGTAAGATTCTGGTCTTTGTCATGTTTATTCCATTAAGGTAAATTCACTTAGCAAATACTTATTGGATAAACGTAAAATAAACAACCCCTATATCATATTTTATGTACAAACTTATAAATTATTGGTATTATTAATTTAGAACCACCACAATTAGTTTTATAAGTATCACTAATAGATAATATCCAACTACTTAATCAAACATATTTCTTTTAATGGATTAAGCTCAAACATTTTATTACTAAGGTGACATTTATTTTTTAAAAGGTGTTAGAAGTTTGATTTCAATTTTGATTTTTAAGAGGTGGTGTTGAAATCTCAAGTCTAAATTAATAAAAATATTTGTTTTTGTAAATTGAAAGACGTCTGAATATATATATATATATAGATATATGTATAATTGTTTGTTTTATCTATTAAAAATTCAACTTAAATACATCAACTGAAGTGAAAATCAATGCTTGAAGGCGGAATGAAAAGAAGAAACAAAAGGATGCTGACAGATTTACAAGACTATGGAGTTAATATATCTCACACGTAAAAGTCCTTATTTAAGCGATTCAAGCTAATACATAGATCTACAATCTTCATATTTTACACTTTTGCATATCCAGTGTGCATATGGACTAAAAAACGACATTGAAATCAAAAGAATAATGTTGGATAAAATAAAATGTAATTAAATGACTAGATTATTACTCAACTAATTTTGTAATCTTAAAGATTAAAAGACTAAAAAAAACTAAAGGAGATGAATTGTGTTATCTTTCATCTAATCGGCCATAAATAGCAAATAAGATGGGTACTTTTTTAAATAATTAAGGTAACATTTATTTAATAAAATCAATAAACAAATATCAAGATTATTTGGATAAAAAAATTATAATAAAACGGTAACATTTATTTAATAAAATCAATAAACAAATATCAAGATTATTTGGATAAAAAAATTATAATATAACTTTGGTGGTGTGTTGGACACTTTTTCATAAACATGGGGTCTACATGAAAATCATCCAATCTACCATTTCAATATAACTCTTTTTCTATTTCTCTTTCTCTCTCTAGGTTAGTAGTATAATTCTTTCTTAATTAAAATTTTTGTTTTTGGGAAGATTTGAAGTGGTCTTTCTTTTGTTGAGATTTCTTTAATACATTCCTGAGTAGTAGACATAAGTAGGTGCTTTTACACTCAGATTATCTCTCTCTTTCAATCATCCTTTCTATGTGATCTGAATCTTTCTTCTGTTTACTGTTGCAACAAGATTTAATTTTTTAATTTTTTCTTGTTAAATTTGTCATTTTCTATTAAAATTAAGAATTGGGTATTAAAAATCCAATCTTGGTGGGGTTTTTCTTGGAGGGATTCTTTGTTGTTGTAGGCAAGTCAAAGTCTGTTTCTTTTGGCCATGTGAGAGGTGAGTGAGTGTTTGTGTCACCATCTCCCATCTTTTAATTTATTCAGATGGGTTTTTGATTATTACATCTGATTCTTGGTTTTTAAAACTTTTGTGGGTTTTTCTCTTTTTTTCTTTCTTTATTGAAATTTGGGGATTTTGGATGATACCCATTGGGTTTGATTCTAGGGTTTGTTTTTGAAAGATGAATGAAAAGGGTGTTGTGGAGTCTTGGCAAGTTGTGAAATCAAAGGGGAAGAATAAGAAGAAGAATAATAAGAAGAATAAGAAGAAGAAAAATGATGAAATTGAGGGGAGTAGAGTTGGGTGTTGGAACAGGTGGAAATTTATTGGGAGCTGTATTTCTTCAAGATCTAAAGTTGATACTTCTATCAGTGGCATAAGTACTACTCCCTGTGGTAAATTCCATCAATACCCTTTTAATTTTTCTGTTTCTTTTATTTGTTTTCTTGAATGCTTAATGGCTTGTTTTTGGTTGATATCATATCATGCTAGTTGTGTTTGATTACACTTTGATGCTGATTAAGTGGTTTATGGTAGTTGTAATCAGAAGAATGTTGTTTGGAGGTCCATTAAGAAATCTTGAATTAGGTCTAGGTTTGCGTTTTTTGATCGAATTTAGGTTTCGTTTCGGTCTGTCTTGCGGCAGTTGGTTAGAAGATGGTAAATTGAGTCCTTTTGCAGTTCATTTTCATGATTTGGGGTGAATTATAACTTCAAGATTCACATGAATTCTGAAACTTTTAGAGATAACATGAACGGCATTAAACGTCGCAAAGAAAAGAATGCTAGACGTTGAAGATTTGGTGATCTTAATTTAGTTAAGTGGTTGGTTTGGGTTCAAGAATTAAGGGCTGCTCTTTGTTTTGGATGAGGTAGCATAATGCATTATAGAAACAATCCGTAGGGTATGCATTTCTTCGATGTTAGCCAGGCAGGGGATAGTTCAAATGAGAATTATAAATATTTTGAGAACGGGCATATTCATATAAACTTAGGATTAGAGGAAAACCACAAAAAAGATGGAAAACTGAGGGACACCCCAGTAATCATTCATATATGTGCATAGAAGTAATGAAGTGTGCAATTTTATGCACACGTGCGTATGAAATATGAATGGTTCATATATGGATTGATCCAATGTACACTATTAAGATATGTATATATATATATATATATTTCAATAAGTATATTCCTGAATGAATATGTATTATACATATGCATATACCCATTGAAATTCTTATGGTGTATATGCATCAGTGTATATAGTTCTCAAAATATTTATGTTTCTTATTTAAAGTTTAAACCCTCCCCTAAACAAGTAATGCAAGCATATTTATAACAATTCCTCTTACATAGATAGAAAGTAGACTCAAGGTTATGAGCTACCAATAACTTTCGGTCTTTCATCATGGTTTTAAGTTGATTTGGAGGTTATTGGGCCAGTCTTCTGCTTTGGGCTTTATGGCATTACAACGGGTTTCAGAGTCGATCCTTGTACCGTTGGGGTGTAACAATATATCTATCATCCAATTGTTTAAAGTTGGAACTATTAGCATCTTGATTATTTTGTTTCATTTGTGTGGCAGCAGAAAGTAAATCGATAAATAGCAAAGATCAACCCGTGGTTCCAATAGTTTCGTCAACCACCACAAGCACCGGCGAAAGCAATTCATCCATGCAAAAATTAGAAGAGGAGCTCAAAATTGCATCCCGCCTTCGCAAATTTGCTTTTAATGATCTTAAAATGGCAACACGGAACTTTAGGCCCGAAAGTCTTCTTGGCGAAGGGGGATTCGGGTGTGTGTTCAAAGGATGGATCGAAGAGAATGGAACCGCACCCGTGAAACCTGGCACGGGACTTACGGTTGCCGTTAAAACGCTCAATCATGATGGGCTTCAAGGCCATAAAGAGTGGCTGGTTCGGCGCTTTCTATCCGTTTTCTTTTACTTGTTTCTTGTTTACTTCTTTGTGCTATCTTGTGACTTAGTTTTCTCTGAAAACTTGTATTGGCAGGCAGAAGTGAATTATTTAGGTGAACTTATTCATCCAAATTTGGTTAAATTGATCGGTTATTGCATTGAAGATGATCAAAGGCTGTTAGCTTATGAGTTCATGCCTCGAGGGAGCTTGGAGAATCATTTGTTTAGAAGTAAGTTGATCGCCTTGCCCCCCCTCTTATCGTTATGTACACATGTAAATAGATACAGAATGGTAAAAATAATTAAAGAACAAAACCAAACGAACCCAGTATATCACAAAGTGTAAAAATAATGAATATTTGTATCTTATAGATATGGGAGTATTTTTTTGGATAGGGGTTTTCTTAATTGGGTGAAAGTATTCATAGAGTATACTCTCTTTGCTCCATGAAAATTACATCATTTGACTCTACTTTAATTCCATGAAATTCTTTGAATACCCTCCAATAGATAATTTCACTTTGGTGTAAGTTTTGAGATCTCTAACTTGAACTCGTCACTTGAGTTCAAGTTTCCTTATGACCACCGGGACTAGGGATTTTCCTAGCTATTAGTTTCTCTAAGAAGTTTCACATTGTGAACCAAAAAAACATGGTGAGAAACAAATATATGTTAATAATATCTTGAATTATAGCCTTGGATGGAAAAAATCATGTGAAATAATACCTTATGATTAAAGTTCTCACGGTAATCACAACATGTAGGATCGTGTGAGAAGTGGATCCGAACTGTTGATCGCTTGTAATCTCATGCCCTCCCATGAATTGCTCTTTAGAAAGGGACTGATCCGATGCATCTCGGTGCATCTTATTACATCTTATCTCGGTGCATCTCATCCTAATGTGCATCCATTCTCATCCAACGGTTGATAACCACTCTCACACTTCTCACATTAACCTCAACTTCTCACTGGAACCCAACCTATATATATAAGTGTCCTCATTTCTATTTATGTTTGTCCTAAAATAAGTTTCTAGTTTCAAAAATAGATAATTAAATTTTCAAATCTACTTGTGATGAATGCACACATATTTAAATTTTGATAAGATAGATGATTTAATTAAGGGTAAAGTTGTCCTTTGGTTAACTAAAAAACTTAATAATTATGCAAATCCAAAATTGTGTCATTTCTTTTGTGGACACTTGTTTGGGGAACGGAGGGTGATGTTCTTACAATGTGCATTTCTTGTAGGATCTTTGCCTCTTCCATGGTCCATCCGAATGAAAATTGCACTTGGAGCCGCAAAGGGACTTGCTTTTCTTCACGAAGAAGCAAAAAGACCCGTCATCTATCGTGATTTCAAAACTTCCAACATTTTGTTAGACGCAGTACGTCATTTCAAAACCCTCGACTTGCACTTTTCTTGATTCTGCTTTACTTTGTCTCGTCTCTCTAACGATTCAATTTTCCAGGAATACAACGCAAAGCTATCTGATTTCGGTCTTGCTAAAGACGGCCCCGAGGGTGATAAGACTCATGTATCTACTCGAGTCATGGGAACGTATGGTTATGCAGCCCCCGAATATGTGATGACCGGTATGACAACCACTTCTTATTTCATGATGAAAACTATTCATACATAACGAATAAATGCATGATGGAAACCATTCATAATGAATATATTCATGAATATATAGGTTATTTATCAATGATTAGTTCATGAAGTAGTTGGTTCTGAGATTCTCAAAATATTTTTGGTCATTGATGATATTTAATTTCGTGTTTCTTTCTCATAATGTTTGGACCGTTTTTGGGTATAGGACATCTGACTGCAAAGAGTGATGTATATAGTTTCGGTGTTGTTTTGCTTGAAATGTTGACGGGTAGAAGGTCAATGGACAAAAACCGTCCAAATGGTGAACACAATCTTGTTGAATGGGCTCGACCGCATTTAGGAGAGAGGAGGAGGTTTTATCGGCTAATAGACCCTCGACTCGAGGGCCATTTCTCCGTAAAGGGAGCCCAGAAAAGTGCTCAGCTAGCAGCCCGTTGCCTGAGCCGGGACCCGAAAGCCCGACCCCTAATGAGCGAGGTTGTTGAGTCATTAAAACCGTTGCCAGCCCTAAAGGACATGGCGAGCTCATCGTATTACTTTCAAACGATCCAATCTGAACGTGTCGGGTCAAGCCCAAACGGGCGGGCGGGGGTCCGAATTCAAGGCGGGTCGTTTTCGAGAAACGGACAACAGCATCCGAGAAGCCTGTCGATATCGAGTAGCACACGGGCTTCGCCTTATCACCAGCAGAACTCACCGAAGCCGAATGAGAAGAAATAGAGAAAGGCGGTATCGGTTTGTTTTGGTAGTATTATTATTATTATTTTATTGTTATTATTATTTTTGTTTTTAAATGTAGTTGTAATTGGCTAAAGCAGTATAAGAAACAACAGAAGCAGAGATGTGGAATTTATGTTGTTGTGATGAATTTAGAGTTGATCATGGCATTGGCATTCATTTCAAAACAATTTTTGCTACAAAAATGATGCTTTCTTTTTAAGCCCTTTGTTTTCATGCTCTTTATCCTTTTTTTTTTTTCTTTTTCTGTTAATCGTGGGTAATTACCCTGACTTCGATTAATCCTAGCATATGGCTATTAAGATAGCTGATGAATAAGTTGTTTTTGGCAAAAATTAGTTCGATTAATCCTAGCATATGACTATTAAGGTAGCTTATGAATAAGTTGTTTTTGGCAAAAATTAGTTGATAAGGTTGCTTATGACCATAAAATGATAAAAAAAATGCATGTTTAAAAAATGATAGTGTAAACTTAGTAGAGGTATATATTTGGAATAAAAAAATAAAAAAGTCACCAAAAAACTAGTAAGAGAATAGTTTTTCAAAAAGCTAGCTTATAAGTTCGCTTTTAAGCTAGCTTATGATTTATCCAAACATGTACCAACTTAGAAGCTAGATTATAAATTACCTTATTTTTACCAAACAATGCCTTATTTGTTAGATATTTTAATATTCAATGTACAAAGAAAGTTTTAAATAAAGTTTGTAAAAACAATGATAATAATTCAACTTCATTAAACAATTACAAATATGCTTCACCATTTGATGTTAAAAAACTCTTTAAGTTGAAGACTTATATTTTTTTTTTCCTTTCCTATCTTCTGCCTTTTAAAAACGTGGTAAGCTTTATTTTTTGTTCTTATGATTTGTAAAAAACTGTTGTGTTTGTCATATTTGGAAGTATTGTTTTCATATGGCTTACAAATAATTGTTTTCGTGCACATAGTTCAAGATTTATTGCTTTTCTTTTTGTATTTACCTTTAGCGAAAGCCTTAGCTACGAAAATCGTAATGTTAAAAGCATAAAGACAAAAATTTTACCCTTTAACAAACCACATGGACTTCATAAGGCCACCCTTTATGGCGTCGGTGAGAAGGCCGGTATCGTCCCGGTACTAGGCATGGGAATTGTCCCCGACCCATTGGGGAACCCGGTACACCCGCCCCGGTCGGGGACGGGGATTCCCCGGTAAACCGGGTATTGGGGACGGGGATCCCCGTTTTCTCAAACCGGGGATGGGGATGGGGACGGGTTTAGCACTCCCCGCCCCGCCTAATACCCATACCCGTATATATATTAAGTATTTATTTAAGTTATAAATTGTTTTTCTATTATATCCTTATATGGTTGTTCATATTGCGATAAATTATAAATATTAATTGATGTGGTTTTAACTATTAAATGATACGTTTTGTAACGTGTGTCATTAAAAATAATTTTAGGATTAAGTTTAATTTTAGCACTCTCTCTTCTTTCTCTCTCTCTCTTCTTTTTTTATTTATTTTTTATTCAATTAATTAGAGATGGTATGAGGGGTACCATAGTGGATGAAAGGTATGGAATTGGTAGGGTAGTGGTAAAGCTGATGTGACAGTCTGTAGGAGCTGTACGGTCTGCACCATAGTGGATGGCCTAAGGAAAACCTTTAAAGAATCTAGTAAAAATAAAACATAACGTCATAACCTAAAAAGTCTAAAATTTTCACTTTGCATATTAATGTTCATTTCGTAAAAAGTGTAAGAGATAGGATGGTTAAGGTGTAGGGAGTACTCGGTTCGTTGAGTGGGGAAAGTGTCGGAAGCGGGGAGCACCACCCCCACCATACCGGCAACCCCAATTTCCACCCCGCTACGGTGGACATCCCTACTGGAAAAATTGATTTGTTTTTCTCTTATGTGTCTATTTCTCTATTCCTCTTTTATTTTTTTTTAAATGGTTAGAAGGGCGGACGGATAGAATGATCTACAATAGGGGTTTCAATGGGATTGAAAAATGGAAGGGGTAGATGGCAAGTGGGATGGAGGGACTAAGGGATGGGTATTCTGTTTGGTTGTTTTTTTATTAAGTCTTGTATGGATAACGTTGGTTATATGGATAAAGTTGATTGTATGAATTATTGTTTATTTATTTTGCCGAATAAACAGTTCGAATAATAAAAATGACAAGTTACCCTTTTAATTATTTTTGGTCATAAAAATCCCAAAACAATCAAGAACATGAAACGCATAAATGATCGAAGAAGACCAAACCATACTTAATTGATGCATCAAACCAAAAAATCAATTGAATAACATCAAACCAATAACAATATAATTAAAGAGCATCACACCCAATCTGATTGAATATCAACAAAAGATACCAAACCTAGAATTCACTAATGAGTATCATCATCTCCGTCTCGAGAACATACCAATTTGAAACCCATCCTAATGATATAACCATTACCAAGGAGACGATAGTAAGGGATGGAGTTAGGTTTTTCGATTGAGAGGAATTGGTACAAGAAATTTCTAATAACCAAAAACAAAGGGGTAAGATTGGGAAACATGGTGTTTGTCTACATATGAAGCTCACTCTCAAAATATTACTGAACATGATATAACAGTATAGCTTACCGAAGAAGGTATGGCTTATTAAGTCCATTAAGGGTATTTGGTTGGTTTTCCATTAAGAGGCGTTTACAAACACTTGTCAAGTAAGTGTTTACCGGCAAGGACATTACCTTTATGTACCTTATCGTATAACATTCTCAGTCATTAGAATTGATTGTTTGTAAGGGTCTTCAACCCAGTAATTGCTTATCGGGCAAGACCTTTAGTCCTTGTTATGACTCTTACTGGATAAGATTCTTGGTGGTTTCCATCATCAAATTGGCAACGATTGTAAGGTAATTAGGTAAATGATATCGTAAAGCACTTACCTGGTTAAGTGTTCAGTAAACAACCCCTAAGTATAGTTGGTCGAATAAACTGCTTGTCCCATTAAGCTGCTAACAAACAGGCATTCTTGTTGTGACAATAATGTCCAATAGTTTTAGAGAGTGAAAGGTCATAATGACGAACCCAATTTGGATAACGTGTCTCCTTAAAGAAATGAATGGAGAATTTGTGAAACACAAAATAACCATGGTCTTCAAGTCATGTATTCAAAATAGTGCAACATTTTCAATGGGAAAAATCTGCAACAACCCACCTTATTTCTCTGCTTCATTCAAAAGTGTTGTGTGTTGGGTCTCTCAAATCAAGGCTTTAGAGCTAGAGCCAGTCCAACCTTTGCACTCTTCTCAATTGCCCTGGTGTCCACTTCTCCTGAGATGGTGAACAGGGACTTTGGCCGCCATTCGTGCTGCAGGAGAGCGCTTGCTATCCCCGAGTTGTTCACCCGGGTCTTGACCGTGGTCAATGGGTCTAGCGAATGCTGTGTTCCGATGGTCAGAGAGTTCTCGTTGCTCGAGAAACCGTGGCTCAGTTCTGCGCCAACTGCTGTGTTGGTCAATGGCCTTACTATGTGGTAGTAGGAAGCAGTAACGCTATCCGCCTTATCGTTCCTGTACAAATCACAAACAAGTTCATCAAATACCATGATGACACAAAGTATATCCCACCTGAGATGAGATGAGATGGGGTTTCAGATTCTCCAATTTTGAAGCTTTTAACCTCTACATTTTTACTCCTCCAAAATTTATGTAGAAAGTAAGAGAGTATAAAAATCTCCAAATTTGGTACAAGTACGACTCTCCATCATTAAAGCATTATTTGGTAAACACAAACTAGCTTATTTTTGGTGTACATGTTTGGATGGACAAAAAGTAGCTTATAAGCTAGCTTTTTAAAAAGCTACTTAGAGGTAGCCTTTTTGAAGCTTTTTTCCAATTATACCCTTATTAATATTAAATAGTATACCTCAATATATTATTTTTGGTCATTTTACGTACCCATAAGCTAGTTTTTGCCAAACATAATTTGTTCATAAGCTAGCTTATCAGCTACCAGCTAGCTTTTTAGCTAGTTTGCCAAATATAGCCTTAATGCTGAAGAGAGAGAAATGTTTTTTTTTTATTGTTACCACTAATGATGTTGAATGTACCATTATTTCTTTTTGAGGGGATATTAAAAGTCTATCGAATTATGTTTGCCAAATTTTGAAAGAAGATACACTGTTGGAGTTGAATGTAATTTATTTTAACTTCTCCATTTTGCAGATCATTAAACTGTTTGAAGCCTATAATATGTATTCCGACGCGACTTCTACTTGTGGCTTATCCGCTTATGCAAATTGTGACAAAGAGAGAAAGTCAGAAATGACACAGATTTGAAAGTGGCATGAGAATGATGTGTGGTAAATGGTAATTTGTCAACTACTTACACTGTCAAGGATGCAATGAGGTCAGAAGTCGAGAAACTTAGAGCTGCGTTATATTTGGTGAAGTTTCCAGATGCGGTATCAAAAGAAACATCAGTCCCAAGTGCCACAGTGTTGTTTCCGGCTACTCCAGAGAAGTTGACAATGGGGCTAGCGGTCAAACCGATGCTGGTACTGATTCCTGCGTACTCGTGTAAGTACTGAAGTTCAACCTGTAACCAAACTTGCGTTAAGACTTGGTGCTCCTCAAATACACATTCATAAAGAAACAGAAGCATTTAGGTCGTTTAAATAGATACCTTTCCAGATCTCTGATCAGGAGCAACAAAGCTGAAGATGGTCTTCAATCCAGGTGCAGCTTCATCGATGGTGACAGTTGTGAATAGCTACATGGTTGCCACATGGTCGGTCAAATTACTAGATGCCTTAAAAATGCAAGATTTCTAAAAAGTGCTACAGGGTTTGGTGGTTATATATCTTAATTTCTATCAATGTTGACGTCAAAGACGTATTTGCAACAAACAAAATGGTAAAACCGTTGCTATCGAACACAGGAGTGACTGAAAATAGTATGTTACCTTTGAGTTTGTGTCCACTTTGACATCAGTAGTGATGTTTTTGTTGATCAGTTTAGTGTTGACATCTGCCAAAATCAACTCACCTTTCTTGGCTCCTGATGCAGTAATGGCCTGAAATATACAAGACATTAGGATAACAAATATTAATCAGGCAAGATCATGCATATCAAATTTGACTAGACAAAAAATGAGTCACATAGAGAAATGATCATTATGCTACAACAACAAGCTCTAGAAACCATAACTTGCTTCTAGGTACTTAAGGTAGCGTTTGGTACGCAGACAGGATTGGACAGGACAGGACTGGACTGGACAGTACTGGACAGGACAAGAGAGTAGGACAGGACTGGACGAGACGGGACAGGACTGGACGAGACGGGACGGGACAGGACTGGACAAAACAAATGTCTGTTTTGTGTTTGGTACGCCTAGGACTGGACTGGACAGAACTAGACAAGTTCTCTCAAAAATTATTTGATGATTTTATATATCACATAATAGTTATAATTAACACAAATAAACTAAACTAGTAATTTATAAAAAATAAAAAAAAATAAAAAACTAGTAATATATTAGTTCCTGTCTCATTTCTGTCCCATGTTGTTCCACCTATTTTGGTGGAACAAAAAAACAGTCTTTTTTGTCCCATGTTGTCCCACCTTGTCCCAGTTTCTGTCATGTCCCATGTCGCACCAAACGTGGGACAGTGAATTCCTGTTCTGTCTCATGTTGCGCCAAACGTGGGACAGTCAGTTTTGTCCCGTCCTGTCCCGTCCTGTCCCACGTACCAAACGCAGCCTAACAAAGCAAACTGGCTTGACAAAGATTCAGATAGTTTTCCTATGCAAAGAGGCAGAATAAACAATACGATAAGCATGTCCCATACTTTTGCACTGAAGCAGCTTCCTCTCAAACCGAACCAAACAAATCACACTTGCATGCTCGACTCAGAAGTAGGGTCTAAAGGTGTGGTGTAAACAGATGATCTATCCTCCACTCAAAGAGTGGTCAGTGGACTGCTTGTTTTTATGAAGACCCTCGGCCCATAAACAAAGTTGTTAAAGACTCAAGGGACACTTGGCGCTAAGGGTCTCGGGGAAAGGGTTTAAAGCATTAGCCATGAGGGAAAAGTTTTAAGGTATGGGGTATTTATAGAAGAGGCTTGAAGTTCTAATGCTGGGTATTAAGTATTATGTTTCAACTTATGTCGCCTATTTAATAACTCTTCTTTTAAGAAGTTAACAGATGAGAAAATAAGAAAACTTATTTAATATTAGGGTCCGACTAGGCATTTAGCAACTCTTTATGAGGCGCGCCTAGGTCCCAAGGCGCCTCAGCCAAGGCACAGGGCCTTAGTGAGCAACTGAGCCTCGTGAATATGCCTAGCCTTGACTTGAAAAAAACTCAAGACCTTGAACCTTAGGCTCGTCTCACACACGCTTTTAATAATCATGCTCATAAAAGAAGTATTTTCAAAAAGATGTTGCTACAATATACATGTTTCAACACCAACAATAAACACATATTGAACAAACTTTTGCTGCTCAAGTATATGCTCACACAATACACATAGTTATACACAAATAATCACTTGAAACATTTGACCATACAAACAGCTTACGAATAGAAGAAAACACACCAACTCTGGTTCCAGCTTATAACTGCACTAGGTCAATAACCTATAATCATATACAGTATTATAAATTCTCATGCAGGTCTAAACCAATTAATCATAATGTATATGTTTCTATCATCCACATCCCACATTTGATAGTGTCTATTCAAGAGACAAACCAAGTTTTGAAACTGTTTCACGATTTCTAGAATAAGCTTTGCATACTCACTCTTTCACTCCGAATACAGCTACTAGAGAAAATCCAAATTTTAGACAAACACTGAAAGCAGTCAATCATAGAACTCAACATGAGACCATGTCTACATATCAAAACAACATACTGCCATATGAACATTAGATATTTAAATAAAAGTTGCAATACCTAAAAACAAACATAAATGATTTGAGGCAGTTATTATAATACTTGATTAATCCCTTTTCACAACCCCAAGTAAATGCTATGTTCCACTTCAAGAATACAACTTCAGGAGAAATTTCTACATTACCTATATTCACCGTTCTAAAAAACTCGCCACGCAGCCGCCATGACATGCCATGTCTTCAAGGCTTGTGTCTCACTCCATGGCCTACTACACAGTTCTCCTAATGCGATATTTGGCTTTTCTTTACATTTTTAAGATTTTATTTGCTAGTTTTTACTATATAACCTAATTTTAACTTGCTTATTACTATTAACTCATTGAATGATAGTACAAAACATATGCTCTTACATGTAATATTTTATATGAAGTTATGAACTAAAAATTTGATGCCATAAGTCACGCCTTGAAAACGCCATGGCTCCTAAGGATTGAGGCTTGGTCTCGCCGCCACGCCACGCCTCACGCCATTTAGAACCTTGCCTATATTATCTCAAATCACAAATTTAGAATTGTTTTAGCATTTTCTTCAACTGCCCTAACCATTACAGTAGCAGCAATATTCTATCCAACAAATCATTGTTATCATAAAACATTTCTATTTTCTACAACCTCCAAATACACTCTATACTTGTATAACTGCTATTACCATGACTTCTAATTGTGCATATTATCTATCATTTCGATGATAATAATCGACCTAACACTTGAATAGAGTTTTTTTTATCCTTCCTAAGTTTCTTCTCCTCCAAGAAACACCAAACTAACACACACAAAACCAGAAACAATAACCTAACTCTATATTCACACACACACACACACACACACACACACGAAGAAGAACTTACAACTCCGTTAGCGGTATAGGTGGTGATGGTGAACTTATGGTCGCCTTGGTAATCCTTGTACAGAAGATCTGAAAAGCACAACGATTCTAGAAATCAATATATGCAAACACACACACACACACACACTTGCACTACATATATACGAACAGATACATACATACATACATACATACATATATATATATATATATATATATCGAAATCGAAAAACGAAGAAATCGAAGCAAAATCAACAAACATTTCTTCAATCAACAATGAAAAACTGAAATGAAAGAGGAAAATGATAGAATTACCTCTGGCTTTTTTGCCGATATCGGGATAGAGACCTGGACCTTTCCCCATATCTGTGTGTTTGTTGTTGAAGAAATGTGAGAGGAAAAAAAAAAGTGATAAGAGACGATCGGTTTTATGGCGATTAAATTGAATCAGAGGTAGTTGGCTTTCTCTTCTTCTCTCAATCGGAGTTTCTAGACCCTTGATCCTCTTTTGCTATATGAACTTGTCATTTATTAGCCGCTGATATTCCCAAAGGTCAAGAAAAAAACACTTTCCGTATTTGATTTTGTTTTTTTATATCATATCTCGTGTACTAGTTTTTAATATTGTATATTTTAAGCACGTTCCATTTCAGTATTATTTAACCAAATAATTTATAGAGTAAATTACGGATTTGGTCCCTATGGTTTGATGGATTTTACGGATTTGGTTCTTAGACTTTGTTGATTACGGATTTGGTCCTAGTAGTATGTGATTTTTGTTGGATTTGATGCCTATGGTATGCGATTTTTGTTAGATTTGGTCCTTGTGGTATGCTGTTTTTTTCTTGGATTTGGTCCTTATGTTGTATGCATAGATTTGTTGAATGGCTGTTAGGCTGAAGAACGACATCCAAAAGAAAATGCATACCACAAGGACATAATTAGTATAGTCTAGGGACAAATAAAATGGATTTAGATTAATATATGATTAATCCATTTATATGATTTAACAAATAAAAAATTATTCCATCTACTTGAACATATAACCAATTTAAACATTAAACTTTTTTTTATTTCAATGTTAATCATTTATTCATTATTTTTCTTAACAATTCACTTCGTAGTTTCTATAGTTGTACCTAAAACATTCGTAGTTATTTTCATCTCTTTTTTATTTTATTTTCTTTATTTTTTATGTTTTTATTCCTAAATTGTCGACACAAATATCATCGTTAATGATGGTTGAATATAGCTTTTTTACCAAGACATGTCACTATAAAGTGTGTTGCTATGAAAGAAGACAAAATTATAAATACTGAGTATTTTTTTTACAATAGTTGTTTAGTTTTAAAACTTTATTTTCTTAATAAGTTTGTAAATATTACATGATTTCATAAAATATTTGATTATTTTTCAACCTGACTTTATAAAGCATCAAATTTGTATAGATTCTGTCGTCTTAATTAAATATGATTCTATGATACACATTTTTATCTATATGATGTTTTATAAGACTAATATTGTTCTTATTATGGAAATATATCATGGATATTTAATCAAAATAAATGTGTGTATACACAATTATACATTTTATATATTGGGTTCCAAAAGTATAAAAGAATATGCTATTTTCCACATAGTGGAAAAGAACATGAGAAGAATATGCTGTAGAAATTATGTTTGTACAATAACCACCCCTGATCTTTTAAGAAATGTATAAAAACTACTCTATAAATATATAGCACAATCAGTCCCTTGACAATCTTATGAACTTTTTTAAACGAGAGCAAGATGATTTCCTTTGTTTACACAAGTTCTTTTTTGTTTTTCTACTTCATTAGTTTGGTGTCTAATATTCTTTATATCCACTAAATGAGACAAAATATGATTATTTTTATACACAATATAGTAAAGTTTAAAAAAATCAATTTAACCTAAAGCACTCGATCTTCATTAAAACCAAATATTAACGTTAGAGAAATAGTAGATAGTTATAGCATATTTATATATGGCTTATGATATACAAATGAATATCAGTAAAATACTAACATACTCAATATTCTTGTAATAACATTTTCATATAGTACTTTGAAATAGAAAGGAACACAATTGACAATTCATAACATAGACTCCGGTTACTATATATACAAGTCATTGTACACTATTATTTTGGATTTACCATTTAGACATCTATATTGTGGACGGAATATTTTATGAAAACTACATCTTATCTTCAATTATTTATTATTTTCAACTCACCATTTAGACGTCTATAGGTTCCACTTTCAAAGAAATTCATAAACCTTAGGCCGAGCATAGCGGTGGAGCGGGCTAAGCGGCTTCATGCCCGGCGGGCTCAGCAGTTTGGCTGGGTACCGCTACGCGCTCAGCGGGCTCGGCGTCATGGGGCTGCAGCGGTGTGGTCACACCATCTATCTGTAACACCCGTAAATTTTGGTTGTAATAATGACTCTTTATTAAAATTATGAGATTTAGAATTGTGGACCAAATCTTATATTTTATGGCCTAATATGATAGAAAATTCAATTACGAGTCCAACGGTCCTTTCGGAATCGAAATTGGAGCAATTTTGTCTTGGCGCTAATCTCCGCGCTGATCTGATTAGCGCCATGATCAGCGCCAAACTTGCTGATTGAGTTTTGACCTGGTGTCGGCGGTACGTCGCGCGCTGATCTGATTAGCGCCACGATCAGCGCCAAACCTGCAGTTATATTTTGAGTTGTTATAAAACCCTCCTATCTTCTTTTTATCATATCTTCCTCATTTCTTATCCTCTTGGGCTGATTTTTCTCTCTACTCCCTTCTCTCTCCAAGATCTTCAAGATCCCACTAATGGATTGATAGTCAAAGTAGCAAGATTTGGAAGTTAGATCTTCATCATCTCCATCTTCTTCACCTCACTTTCCACCTCCATTGTTGCTAAAGTTGAGCTCTTCAAGATCTAGGGTTTTCTACTCAAAATTTGGCTAGGTAAGCTTATCTAAACCACTTGAGGTATGTTAATCCACATAATGGGAGTTATAAAACTAACCTAAGGTTTGATTTGCTTGGTTTTAGGTTGTTCACATATTTAACCTAAATCTTGGATTTGGGGGTTTTGGGTACAAACCCTAAAGGTGAGTTCTCTATATGGTTTTAAAGTATAGATCTAGTCATATATGTCGTAGATCTGGAGCTAACCCAAGGTTTTAACTTCTTATCAGTTTAGGTGGTTACTCAAGCTTTAAGCTAGGGTTTTGGTGAAAATTGGGGCTTTTGCTTTACAAGCCTCAAGGTGAGTTGTTAAAACCGTTTTGTTAAAACTGAGAGCACATCATCTTGCTTGATTTACATATATTGTGGTCATTGTGAATAAACATGATCTTGGATGAAATGCTTAAATTGCTAGGTTTAAGTATTGCCATGAAATGACTGAGTATTGATGCTTATGTGAATGGCTTGATTTGGATTATTGAATACGTGGAGTAAATCATCGTATGCTACTATTGAATGAGCTAAATCCATGTGATTATATGATGAATGTATTTATGAGAAATACGTGTTATTATGCATGCCACGGAATGATGCGAAGGGATTGAATCCCGAGCATGTTGGCTTATATGAAATGAATGAAAGGATTGAGAATTGAAATGATGTTTAAATGATATGGAGCACCGCCAGTCAAAAGGCGTGATGTTATTGGTCACTAGTCAAAAGGTGGACCGGGACGTCACTAGTCAAAAGGTGAGTACCCAAGTTTTACGAAACATAAATTGGACAATGTGGCACTAGTCAAAAGGTGTACACTATGTCGTTTTTGAAAAGAGATTGATTTAAAGTGGCACTAGTCAAAAGGTGTGCACTTCAAGTTTACACGAGCTCGACTCAGTCTTGGGTGGCACTAGTCAAAAGGTGTGCACCTATGTCCCTCGCCATTCGTGTGGCCGCGAATGTGCCTGGCCTCTGAGGTTGTCAATTCAAGTCTTCGTAGGAGGACGACAACGGGGTGTCTCGTCGCTAATGTGTCTCTCAGGTACAAGGGACGCCGTTCCCAAGTAGGTGCCGGGAGTGAGGGTGAGCTTTGGGGAAAGTGTGAAGAGACCGGTCCTTAGACCGTACATGCGTTGACATTTTGACAACCCTTCTGTAGTTTTTTCCGAGATAGGGTTAGACTAGATGGTTGTTGCATTCTGTAATTAAATTACAAACATTGTAATCATACACTACTATTATACCCCTGTTATTGGGAAGAGCTCACGCTTTGGCGCATTTATGTACTAACGCCTTTCGTAAATGAAGGTTTTTGTTCGCCCCGATTTTTTGGGTGTTACACTATCCGCTCTCTCCCTCTCTCACATTCTTTTTTTCTTTCTTTTTTCTTATTGTTTTGGGTATTTGGTTTGGGAGGGTTCTAGTACTAAACAGAGATGGCTTCAGAGGGCTTATTGTGGGTTTATGGAAAAACTGATGTAGTGCTAATGTGACAGTGGGGTAGGTTGGAAGGGTTGGAAGGATTCTGCTATGCATAGCCTTAGGGACCAAAACTAGAGTTACTCTAAAAAAATATGAGTTTGTTTATTTTGAAATTATTTATTTATTTAGTTTGAAATTTTCAAGTTAATTAACTTTTGTATTTGATATAAAAATGCGAGTTTGATTTATTTTAAAAATAAAATTATTATATTATTATAATCGTCTCATTAATACATAAAAAACAAGTTAATATTAAATATTTTCATTTATGCTCATTTGCTTTTATCTTTAGTGCACATATAGCAATATAGTTCCCCTTCACATTTTAATTTCAATACCACTCACTAGTAACTTGACCGTGGTGACCCGAGCTCATTGATTTGACTTGGAGCATCTCATGTAAGCAGGTGCACCTTAAGTTCGTTTAACACTTTAACAAACGGACACGAACAAGTATGAACGTACCCAAAATGTAAACAAATGAACATAAATATTAGTTTTGTTTTGTTAAGTTAAATGAGTGAACACTAACAACTTCGTTTACATGCCTATTCCCACATATGCTCATAGACCAACAGGTTCTAGACCAAGACAATGATTAGTTTCTTTGCTTTCCTTTTGGTGGGTAAAATCTTCATCAATGAACGGATTTAATAGAGTTTTGGTGTTGCTAGCTTTTCCCAAGGTGTGGGGTTCTTTAATTGTTGTTGACTTATTGTTCATGCTTCATATGCTTTTGCATTCGTCTACATCTTTCGCCAAAGTGTGGGGTTCTTTGATTGTTGGAAAACATGGAAAGGCCAAAGAGAAATGGAGTCAAGTAGATGACAATAGCCATCTATAAGACTTATGAAGATGGACATGATCAAGTTACGTAAAACACGTACAAGAAAAAAAGTTTGGCTTTTAACTATAGCTTAAAAAGGAAACAAATCAAAAGTGTTTGTCACTAGGGAGGAGGGTTTTCTCATCTCATCTTAATTTTGTGAATTTTTATTTTTTATGAAATTTATTATTTTGTGGGCACTTTTTGATTTTTGTTTGACATATGAGGCCTAGTAACATATGTGCTCCTTTTGTTCTATTTGTTGAGCGTGGGTAGATTAGTTTGTTTGATGTCCATGGATAATTGCTTGTGTTACGATTGTGATATTAATCAATTATTTGTTTATGTGATTGGGTTTATTTGAAGGATTATAACACTAGTTTTTATATTAAAATCATTATAAGTACAAAAACAAATAATTAGTATTTTTAATCCATACAACCACAAGATTGGATTAATTGACAAAAAAAAAAGGGAGAATTGCACCTATATCCTTACAAACTTAGGTAATTACATCTATATCCTTGCAAACTTTTAAACTACATCTATATCCTTATAAAACTTAAGTAATTACATCTATATCCTTATACCTATTTTATTAATTTTTAAACTATTTTAAAATCATTAATAAATATATTTAATACAATTTAAAAGTTAAATCCCCAAAATACCCTTAGCCTTCTAAATCAATATCCCTTCTAATTCAAAATCAATCAACAGATCTACTTCTTCTCTAATTAAAAACAAATTAGAAATCAATATCCCTTCTAATTCAAAATCAATCAACAGATCTACTTCTTCTCTAATTAAAAACAAATTAGATGTCTTCCATCATCGACAACCAAATTAGCGAACAAGAAAATGTTTCTTCTTCTCTAATTACACGACCTCTGATTTTTCTTGAATTTCAATGTAACCCATCAAAAATGAGATATATAATCACAATAAATTCTTTAAATTAAACTAACACTGTCAAGAATTATTTATCTCCATTAAATCTGTAATTAAAATTAAAAAAATTAACAATCAAAAACTACATTCGATTTCATTGAAATACACCAACCAACAAACAAACAGACAAAGACAGAGTTAAATTGATGAAAAATCCCAAATCACATTTGGGAAGAACACACAACCATCGATCAAAAAATTAGCAAAATTCTCATATTTGGCCGCATAATCATATGATCATATCTACCTACCTACAACAATTGCCCACCAAAACTTGGTATCCTCATCGTCACTGATCGTGGAATCGGACGACCCACCGGAGTCCAATCAGACCCGGGTCCTGCAAATCGGGCAATTGATCAGCCACGTGTCCACGCACCCAGCGTGAAAGACGTGGTCACAGACCGGAAGGAGAAGGCAGATCTCTCCCTAATTGAAATACTCCAACCAAATGGAGCAATCATCGGAGGTGGGTTTGGATGTCATGGAGGGAGGAGGAAGTGGGGGGCGGAGGGTTGATGAGGCATTGGCGTTGGTGGCGGCGGTGGAGGAAGGAGCCGGCGAGGAGGAAGATGGCGGCAAGGCATGGTGAAGAGGAGTTTGGGGCAGGGTTTTAGGTGGTGATGGGGTGGTGGCGGTGGTATCACGGTGGTGCTGCTGGTTTGACATCTCTGGAAAAGGGGGGTTAGGGTTAGGGAGAGAATAAGGGATTAGTAGGGTAAAGGTAGCAGGGGGTAGATTGGGATTTAAGATTTATGTTATATTAATAATATTTATTAATGATTTTAAATAGTTTAAAAATTAATGAAAATAGGTGTAAGGATATAAGTGTAATTAGTTAAACTTTATAAGGATATAGATGTAGTTTAAAAGTTTGCAAGGATATAGATGTAATTACTTAAGTTTTGCAAGGATATGGATGCAATTCTCCCAAAAAAAAAAACTAAACAATTAACAAGTAAACAAACCTTTGGATGAAGGCATGAGGCTTCCAATTGAGCCAAAACATTTCAAGACCATGAGCCTTATATGATTAACTTTTTTAGGGTCTATAGACTATAGGCTTGGGACCAATATATACACTAGAGAGAAGCTCTCCTCCCATTTATGCATTTCTAGTTTTGGGTCTTTCAGCCATTTTGATATATGAAGCATCTTCCAACAATGCTATAATCATGGACGGATTTAGCTTGGGGCACACGGTGGCACGGGCCACCGTTAAATTCATCCGTCGTAGTGTAAAAAATTGTGGTGCCACCGTTCCAATTTGTCGTGTGCTACCACATATATTTTGAAACTACAATAAGAATATAAGTTTTCTTTGGTTGAGTTGGTTAGTTACTTGCCCTATAACCATGAGGTTATAGTCCTATTAGAGGCATTTTTTTTAAACTTTTGCTTTAAATTTCAAATTTAGTGTTTATATAAAAAAATTGTTTGTACCAAGAATTGAACTTGAGACTTCACCTTTGAAAGGCAATGAACCAACCACTAGACAAATAGAGATTTTGTGAAACCTTTCTTTATATATGTTATTTATAGTTAAATGGTGCTACCGTTTAAAAAAAGTTCTAGCTCCGTCCCTGGCTATAATGTATTTTTCAAAATAAAGTAATTGATAATCAAAAAAGTTTTAAAATTTTGAAATCTAAATCTGAACACTATTTTATTATTAAAATATTTTATATATGTTTTATTTTAACATCGTTTTTAAAATATCTACAAAATTGTAGATTATTCAACCTTATGGATATAAAATAATCGTAATAATATAATAACCCCCTAATATCAAGTTCTAAAGATTTTCTAAATTTGGATATCTTTTACATTTATGGATAAAATTATAGTAGTATAACATATTTACATTTATTAGTAAAAATGATTAAAATAACATATATAGAATTTCTGCCTTTCTTTTATTTTCTTTACTTTAAGATAAGCATTGGTGTTGCCGTGTTGGAGCCCATATATGCTTTGAGAATCCACAATGTGGTTTTTTGCAGCTTTTTTATTTTTAGAGGTTTTTAAAAAAATAAAAACCTAACTTTGAGGTTTTTCATGTAATGTAAAGCTTTTTCGGCTGAGGTTTTTCATGAGTTTTTGTATCATAAATTGTAACTCCACGACTTGCCTTTTAGAGGTTTTTCGTATTTAATCTGTTTTAACTTTATAAAATTTTATAAAAGTCTCGTATTAACCAGTTATGTTTCTTATAAGTGTCGGTCTTTATAAAAGTTTATTTTTTATTGTACATACTTTTAAACTTATCATTTTTTTATACTTTTATATACAATTTTACTTATTACTTAATAACCCAATGTATTATTGAAATTCTACGAATTTCTTGATACCCAAATTTTTATATAATTTTGAAGATACATTTTATACACTTTTTCTAGAGTTTCTCTATAAATATAACCCTTTAAACTCTTCAATTGTTACCATTAAACGTTTACTTTCAAACTTCTACTCTCAAATCTTTACTCCAAACCCTCAACATGGATAACAATCGAAAACCTTCAAACTCTCAAACTCATCCAAACTCTCAACATCCTCAAAAATTATGTATAATAAATACATAATTAATGTAATAGTATTTTCTCGATATAAATAAATTGTATTTGTATTAATTTTATTGTATTTTTTTATAAATAAAAGTATAAATAATTTAAATTTAAAATGGCGAGGTCCTGAAAATTCTGAAAAAAGCTTGAATGAGGTTTTTCACATAGTGCAAATATGTGAAGATTTTAAGGTTGTTAGGGTGGCAATAATGCGTAAGCTGTAAAAAAATTGGGTAAAAAACTCATATATTGTGGATGCTCTTAGGATTATCATTCGAACGCTCTCAAAGTCCAAAGACAAACGTCACATAAATCTTGAGAAATATATCTATATAATTATTATTAAATGATAAATATATTTAATTTTAAATAATGATGATTAATAAAGTGATAATTTGATATAATTTTAATATTAAAATAAATCTTTTTAATTGTTTTTTACTAAACGCGTACCTAACGAGTTCCCTGAACCCGATCGGGATTTGTCGGGTCAGGGTTGGGGACGGGGAGTTTAAACGGAGATCGAGGTTAGTGACGGGGATGTACTACCCGTTCAATACCCGCCTCTTTTCCATCCCAAGCTCCTTCACCATTCAATTTCAATACCACTCACTAGCGGCTTAAGCCTAGTGATCGGAGCCCATTGACTTAGAACACCTTATGTGAGCAGGTGCACTGTAAGTTCGATTACCTATTTAACAAACAGACAGGAGTAAATGCGGACATAGCCAAAGTTTAAACAAATAAACATAAACATTAGAGTTTTTTGTTTATTGTGCATATTCGTTTTGTTTGCTTAAGTTAAATGAATAAACACAAACAACTTGATTTATATGTCTATTCCCACATATGCTCGTCAATCAATAGGTTCTAGACCAAAGCAAGGAGCTAAGGACTGGTTTCTTTCTTTCTTTCTTTCTTTTGTTATCACTATAGTATTCTAATTTCTAAGATACTTATTTTTTATTTAAAGAGCAAAAATAAATGAAGTTCGTTTTGGGTATTATTTTTGTTTAATGTTAAAGTTTTTAATTTCTCAATCAATATAACAAGCTTTCAAAAATATTATATTCTACATGACATTTGAAGATATAAATGTCAAGTTTTCATCCAACTCAATCTTAAACTTTCTTTGTAAATTTAGTAAATCCGTTGTAAAGGGATCTCCACATTATCATATGCTTTAAAATTGGCATGTTACCAATCAATATAATTACGAAGCGACCGAAAAATATTGAAACTTGAACATAACCAAAATTTGTTACATTTCAATACATTTTAGTATTTTATCCTTACCATCAAACAACAAAGAATCCAAAAATATTAACCTTCTATAATTTAACATACCTATTAAAGATGCTATTAACCAATAATAAAACACATTCCAATTCGAGTTATATTTTGATAAAAAATGATCTTAAATAAATACCATTTTTTATATTTACTTTTCAATACACATTTAATCAAATATTATAATACTAGTTTTGATCCCGTGTAATGCACGGGATAATTTCAAGAAATTAAGTCATGCCGAAAATCTTATACTACAAATATGAATTGTTGTGCTATTGATCTTTTAACATCAATATTATTTTATATCAAATACATTAATTATATTAAAAAAAGTACAAACTTTATTTATTTTTAATTTAATTCAATTAATATCAAATTATCAACAATAAAAATATAACAAAGACATTTTATGGATCAAACTATATAACTTTCTTTGACTTTAAAATGACGTTAATATACTTTCACATATAAAGAGAAAGGTATACATACAAAAGTGTACTTGGATTGAAATATAATAATGGATACGTTTAACAATAATTTGTTATAAAAATATTAATTAACTATTATATTAAAACTCAATGATTATCTTCATTGTATTTAAAATGAAATATTTATTTTCTATTTGATGACGTTTATCAATTAGTTACATGAATACAAATATAAATTATTATATAATGTGGAGAAGAAAGCTTAGTTATGCTTCTACTGATGTAGATCAAAAAACTTAAAAAAAGTAAATCAGGAGAAAATCAAACCATATGATTTAGTTCATCATAAGAAAACAATGACACAAATTTTCTTACCATTCTTCAAATAATTGCAAAAACAAATAATAAAAAAAAATCATGCATGAATGTTATTCGAAAAAATGGTTGACAAACTTACTTAAGACGTTTGCAAAAAGAGTAATGGAGGAACTTGAAAAATTAAAATGGAAAAGGTAAGGTTTATACGGTTTTTGTTGAATCTGCTTAATATTTAAATATCAATTTAGGGTGAGAGATAAAAATATAGATGACTTCATACCAATAGTTAGAGATAAAGTTTGTTATATTTAATAGATAATTTTGGATTAATTTTTAATAATTTTAAATTTTGGATCAGTGCCATGTGTCAACATATGACACATGACACATATGCATATGATGTGGCAATGGCTCACCAGAGCGCGACACGTGTCAATGAGTTACTCAGAGCGCGACACGTGTCAAACCAGTTACTCTTTTATTATATATAGATTATTTTTTAATTAATAAGTAAATATTTGACCGAATCTTTTGGCCGGACAATCATTTTAAGGGTGTTATCACATAGATCCCTTTGACTTTTAATACACTTACATAAAAGTAGACTCTTTATACTGAGTCCTACCTATATTTTTTTTGAACGGCAAAGGCAAGTAAGGACTGGAGCTTCGGCATGACCATCACCCCCATTAAGTAAGCCAAGAACTCTGCAGTTAAACGTTCTTGAACAATAGTAGTACTAAGACAGGTCCCACCTATATACTCACATAAAAGAACCATTCATCTCATAAGAGAGTCCATTTATAGTTTCCTTTATTTTATCACGGGTGTGTTATATGAACCCTCTTTTAACCTTTAATACTTACATAAATGTAATCCCTCTATAATAAGTCCCACTTAGACCATCTCCAATGGGGTCATTATTTTTCACACTAAATTTAGTGTGATAAATAGTATCACACTATATTTGGTGTAACACTATTTTTAACACTACTTTTCAATGTAAAAAAGATTTGATGTAAAAAATAGTGTTACCCATTAAAGAAAATAACACTAAATCTTACACTATTTTTTACATTACTTTTAACATTTAATGTAAAAAACAGTATTATCCTCTCAAAATGCTTTTGTATACTCAAGCTCACATAAAAGACCCATTTTCAAGATGCATTTATAATTCCCCTTTATTATATACCTATTTGATTCACCTGCAAACCAGTTGGCCAAAAACTCAAACTTTCCCTCTCTTGTCTTTCACATTCACGTGCTTCTGCTTCTGCTTCGCCGGCCATCGCCACCACCTTCCGCCGCCGATCGCCGCCGCCGCCGCCCTCCGCTTTCTCTTTTCCGTCAGCATCGCCGTCGTCGTCTCCTGTCTGTTGCGAAACACGAGAGGACGGTGATCGTCGTCTCCATCTCCTTCGCCACTCTTCACCACCATTTCCCCCCTTTCCTTAAACCCTAATTCCCAAATTTACAGCTTTCCTTCAAATTGATGCAAAAATGGCTACTGATGGCACTGAAGAAAATCCTCCTTCCTTCTTCAAGGTCGTTCGCTTCCCATCTGCCCCTCATTTGGTACCTCCTTCTTTTCTCTCATCTATATATACAGTATTCTGTATCTATCTATCTATCTATATCTATATATAGATTTAATTGAAAGATGAATTATGTTTGCAGGTGTTGCCAATTGAATTTGTCAAGAGGCATTTGGAGAAGATCCCCAAAAACGCAATACTCAAAGCCGCAATTGGGGGAAATTCATGGAGGTTGAAGGTTAAAAAAATTGGTGAAGACTACTGTTTCTCCAATGGATGGGAGAAATTGGCAAAAGATGTCCAATTTCATAGTATGGATCTTTTTGTTGCATTCTTAATTGATCCTTTCACATTTGAAGTTAGGTTCTTTGATGCAAATGGATGTGAGAAAGACCTCCAATTAAGTAAAACCAGTTAGGTTTCTTTCTTTCTATCCCTCTTTTATAAAATTAAAAGTTAAATGTGTCTTAAAATGGTGGATCTTTTGGTCAAGATTTTTCAGGTGAAGGTAATGAAGAAGAGGTAGATGAAGTAGTAGCAGATGGAGAAGGTGGTGGTGATGATGATGATGATGATGGTGATGAAGTTATTGCAAGTGAGAATCTTTGCTTTCAAATGGTCTTCTCTGAGAAATCTCACAAAGATACCATGGTAAGAACACTTCTAAATTTTTTAGATTTGTCTATATTGTGATTATGATTCTATGTGAGCAGTTTGGTTTTGGGATTATGTTAGGGTGTATTTGTTAGCAGCTTAATAGGATTCACAGCTTATTCGGCCAACTAAACTATACATGACTTGACTGTTTGGTAGTGAATGATATAGAAAGCGGCTTATTCAATAAGCTTTTTAAAAAACACCTTTCAACTATGAAAAATCCGTCCCAAACAAAAATATTTCCAATCTATACAGACAGAGTAATCAACATAGACAGGGCTTAATGAAAACTAACCAAACAACTCTGTAATTGTACATCGTGCTTTTATAGGTTCAATATCATGTTTAGTTTTGATAATTGTTAATGTAGTTTTGTGGTTGTTTTGCAGGGGTTGCCGAAGAAATTTGTGGAGGCGGCGGAACTGGAAAATAAAAGGAGCGTGCAGATGAAGGATCACGAAGGAAAAGAGTGGATCATGGGGTTGATGGCTGAAAAATTCAACAGGCGGAGTTTATCGTCAGGGTGGTCGCTTTTCCGGGAGTATTATGAGATATCGGACGGTGATATCCTGTTATTTAAGTTCATCAAGGAAGAAGGTGTCTTGAGTTTAGCACAGGTGCTCAAGAACAACAGAGCAAGAAAACAAGAAAATAGTAACCTGAAGAAAGAAACTCCGGCGGGGAATGTGGAGGGGGTGAAGAGGAAGAGAGGAAGACCATTCAAGAGGAAGAGAGGAAGACCGCGGCTTGAGAAACCTCTAAATGGTGGTGGTGTGAAGGTGAAGATCGAAAATGAGTTGGGTCCGCAGGAGGAGGTGGTGAAGAGAAAGAGGGGAAGGCCGCGGCTTCAGAAGCATCATGGTGGTGGTGGTGATGTGGATGTGAAGATTGAAGATCAGTCAAGTCCAGCTGTGGAGGTGGTGAAGCGAAAGAGGGGGAGGCCGCGAGTTGAGAAACGCGGCGGCGATGATGGCCGTGGCAGTGGCGGCGGCGTCCGTGTTAAGGTTGAAGACGGGTGGGGGGCAGAGGTGGAGGTGGTGAAGAGAAAAAGGGGAAGGCCGCGAGTTGAAAAAGGCGGTGGTGGTGGTAGTGGCGGCGGTGGCAGCAGTGGTGGTGTGAAAGTCAAGATTGAAGATGGGGATGGATCGGTGGTGGAGAGAAAGAGGGAAAGACCACCGGCGGTGGTTGAGAAAGGTGGTGGTGTGGAGGTGAAACGTGAGGTGGAGGAGGTGGCAGTGGCGGTGAAGAGAATAAGAGAAACACCGCGGGTTGAGAAGGTTATTTACTTTTAAGCGGCTGTTTGTTTATCTCTTAATAATAGCTAGCTACCCTCTGAATGAATCAGAGGATGATTATGTTCAACAAAAAAGAAAACTTAGCCTCTGAATGATTCTAAAAACAACCATTGTTTTTTACATCTGGGTATGTAATCTGCTGGCTTGTTTCATTTGTCAGTATCAATTGACAAGTGTTAGGTGTTGTTTGAGGCTGATTTGTAATAGGTTTGTTAAGTGTTGTCTATCCATGTATACTGATTCAATGTGTTAGATTTATAATAGATTAGTTAATGGGTATCCATATTGTTTACTCCAAGATTGTTTAATAGAAATTTATCAAACCCATTACAAGTTAGACATATAATTTATTTGGTTGGTCCTCAATTGAGAACAAGAATTGGAAGTTCCAATCTTTTGATGCTAGTTTTGGATGATGTATTTCTATTTTCATGAGGAATGTTGCTTAGTGTGGGACATTGTCATTGTGTTATGAAAATTGTTCAAAACCTTAATGCTTGATTTGAACAGGTAATGTTGTGTTTGTTTGGATTAAGCGCCCGTGTGCGATGCCGCACTAAGCATATCAAAATCGAAACTGACAACTTTAAACGACAATCATTTTTCATGTTTTGTTCTATTCTTCTCAATGCTAATTTTATGGTTCTATATTGGTTTATATGGGTAGAGTTAGGTTCTGGTGAGACCAAGCCTTTTTGGTGAGACCGGTGAGACCAACATATTTTACTTGAAACTTCACATCAAACATTTGTGAAGGTAAAAAAAATTAAACATTCATCTTTAAAACATACTAAAAAACACTATAGAAATTTTTTTTTCTAAAAAAAGATTAAAAAACAAAACCTTCACAACACTTTTTTTTGTGAAGGTTCGCATTATATATATGTAACCTTCACAGAATTGAGCTGTGAAGGTTTCGTTTTTTAGCTTGTTTTCGATATTTTTTTGCATCGAAAGTGATTTTTAGGTCTGCGTATTCGAGTTTTATGTACATTCACGGTGTTTTTTTTGTGAAGTTTCATACGTTAGGTATTGGTCTCACGCGGTCTCACGGTAACAGCTTGGTCTCACGTGATCCTAAGTCTATATGGGTATATAGATTGAAGGTTAACATGGTCAAAGATTTTGAGATGGAATCTCTGGAAAAGAAGGTTTAAGATCAAAATGTTTGTTGTTATTAGCTTTTAAAATTTGACTAGTAATTCAAGGTATCAAAATTTTCGGTAATATGAGTTTCTTGATCATCCTTGATTAATTGGGGATTGAGAACTATTAATTTTGTAAAAGAAGAAATAAAATATTGTAGTCCCTGCCAAATAATGTTACAAATAGTACAACAAACTAATGTTATGAATAGCATAAAAGAAATAAAACTTGAATCAATTTTATTTGATGTTTTTGGTGACACGGTTGAAGATGGTCTAAGGACTACGATAACAAGTCTAGGTTAATCATCCTAATTTTAATCGGTATAGTTAACCAGAAATACTAAACATAACCATAACTACATTAACCCGATTTCAATTCTATATTTTCTTACGGGATTTTATTTCCCGTTTTCAATTCTATATTTTCTAGGTTAATAATGAATCGCCGCTTGCAGCATAGTTGTCCTATCGATTTATATTACATTTCAAGTGTTTTTTGTTGATTTGTGTCGTTATATTTTTATAACCTTCCATCTTCCTTGCAAGATTGGGCCAAAAAACCTCATTAAAAACATATGTGAAGTGAACTTTCCATAGTCATAAATACATATAAGAGAGAGATGTGGTATCAACATTGTATAAAAAAACTAAAAGCATGTTAATAAATTTAGTAATGGGGTTCTAAAAATATTTGGATAAAAACCAAAAACATCTTAATAAATTTAGTAATTGGTTTCTAAAAACATTTGGATAAAAGCCAAAAGCATCTTAAAAGTAACCGAGTTATAGAAATAATTGGATGAGAGATGTCACATCGACATTGTATAAATTTAGTAACTGGGTTCCAACAAATCTCTTAAAATGTCTTTTACTTTAACTACGTAAAATTGTCTACCAATCAATAATAATGACACATAAATTTTTATACCCTTTATCAATCAACTTGATACCAACTTTATCTTATATTGCAATATTTAACAAAATTACATACACTAAATCACGAAATGTTTCAAATAACATCTACTATTTATCCTTGCATGTACCACAAATGGATCTATCTTAGGCCCTCGGCAGAACAACCCATAAAGCCCGAGTTGTCATATCAACACCAAATCAAATTTACCCACAAGCTCTCACTAAGGGGCTGTTCGGTTCGTTTTCAATTAAGACATGTATGGATAAAGTTGTCTGTGTTGATAAAGTTGTTTGTAAAATAACAGATAAATTACTGTTCGGTTGTTGTGCTGAATAAACAATATGAATGTTAGATTTGACCATTTTACCCTCGATCCATATTTTTATTGATTAAATAAAGTGTTTGATTTTTAAATTAAAAGAATAAAAAAATTAAGTGTTCCATAAAATGTTGAAGAAGTAAGTTTTAATTATAAAATAAATACAATCTAAACATTGTTTTTAAAATAAAATCAATTTGATAAAACACAAATTCCAATTAAAAACCATTTCCATCATATCCCCCTTTCGTCCCTGTTAGAATATGTGGAACCCCTAGATTAATCTCCAAAAGAGCCCTTGAGTCCGTAGAGTGGTAGACATTGGCTCTGATACCATGTTAGTTTGTGGGGTTCCAACTCAAAACCAATTGGCTATGAGTGGAGTAGCCCAGGACCCTTATAAGCACATTACAAGTTCACTTTGTGTCCGATGTGGGACATTGCTCAACACGCCCCCTCACGTGTGGCGTTCTTTGAGACTAACACGTGGATACTTTGGGTTACGTGGAGTCCGTGCGGCTTTTTGACCAACCACGGGTGAACCTCGCTTTGATACCATGTAAGTTTGTGGGGTTCCAACTCAAAACCAATTGGCAATGAGTGGAGTAGCCCAGGACCCTTATAAGCACATTACAAGTTCACTTTATGTCCAATGTGGGACATCGCTCAACACGCCCCCTCACGTGTGGCGTTCTTTTTAGCCTAACACGTGGAGCATTCTTTGGAATATGTGGAACCCCTAGATTAATCTCCAAAAGAGCCCTTGAGGAGAGAAGGGGGGTTCCAACATATATAGTGAAGATTTGGTCCAAGTCTAGCCGATGTGGGACTCTAACACGCCCCCTCCAAGAGAGACTAGATAGAGAGCCTAGAAGGGTCACGAGAGAACCAGGAGAGGTGGGACTCTAACACGCCCTCTCCAACAGAGGCTATATAGAGAGCCTAGAATGGTCACGAGAGGACCAGGAGAGGTGGGACTCTAACACGCCCCCTCCAACAGAGGCTAGATAGAGAGCCTAGAAGGGTCACGAGAGGACCAGAAGGGGGTCACGAGAGTGCCGGCATGTGAGTCCGTAGAGTGGTAGACCTTGGCTATGATACCATGTTAGAATATATGGAACCCCTAGATTAATCTCCAAAAGTGCCCTTTTTCGACATGCGAATCCATTACGATGTCACGGCGGGCGGACCCCACCAAGCAACGGACGCTGGCCGTCGTTACCCAATGCGACCTACTCCCGGACAGCCTCCCCGAGAAAGTTGCCGGCCTCGGCCTCGGCTACGTCTGCGTTGCAAACCCAATCAACAACCAAACGTACGACGAGGCTCGAGAAGCAAGTCTCTTCCGAACCGGTCTTTCCTTATCGAAGATGGACAAGTCCGCAGTGGGGGTTCCGGTCTTGGCGAAACGGCTTGTCGAGATTCAATCCATGATCCTATCGAAGCATTTTCCCGGTAACATCAAAAAGATCGACGAGGAGCTGGATTCCTCGGTGACGGAGCTCAAAAAATTGTCCCCAACGATGGCCGATGCAGCAACCGCTCTTGTGGGGCAGGTTTTCTCGTTAAAGGAAAGCCTTCATAAGATCTTGATTCGAGGCGAGCTTGACGAGCTGTACGAAGACGATAATCAAATGCATTGCAAAGCCCGTTTGCTCGAGATGCTCAACAAGTTCTCGGAAGACCTCTATTCGAGCTCGGAATCTCCCGGCGGATCATTTATGGCGGAAGAGATCGAGGTTTTGAAGACGGCTAACGGGGTTCTGCTGCCGCATAGCCGTCCTCACTCTGCATTCCTTTTCTTGGTCGGGAAACGAGTGAAATCCGTCTCGAACTTGCCGATCGACTTCGTGAACGAAGTGTCGGCTTATCTCGAAACGGTTGTTAACCGAGTCGTTGATGATTGTTGTCGGAATTCCCCACAACTGCATCCTTCCATGATGAAAGCCGCCCGTACGGCATTGGCGAAATTGAAAAAGAAGCTTCTCGAAAGAGCTGCGGAAATGTTGGAGATGGAAAAAGACACATGTTACACCTGTGACCCCGATTTCGATGTTTTGAGGAAGAAGCTGATGGGCGGTTCCCACGATTGATTCGTGAAGGCGATCCGCGCCCTCGAGGCTAATCCCGGTTCCACCAGGGTCGGGTGGGGTCGATGATCTCGGTGGAGGGTTATGGGCGGTTTGACATCCGACATTTGGTGGGCGTTGAATATGGCTTGAGGGAAGGGGCCTTTGGTTTGAAAATGAGGATGATGGCTTGATTGTTTCAAAACGAATGGCAGATTGGATGGCTTTGCAGCTTCGGTCTTCGATTAAGAAAATGGTGGAGGAGGTTGCAAACGGGGTGATGAGCGCTGAAGACGGTGTGCGGATGATGTTGGAAGAGCCGCCGACGGTGGCCGGAGCAAGGGAGGAGATCCGGGAAACCATTGAGTTGCTTCAGAAATCTAAAGAAGATTTGGTCCAAGTCTAGCCGATGTGGGACTCTAACACGCCCTCTCCAAGAGAGACTAGATAGAGAGCCTAGAAGGGTCACGAGAAGAGCAGGAGGGGTGGGACTCTAACACACCCTCTCCAACAGAGGCTATATAGAGAGCCTAGAATGGTCACGAGAGGACCAGGAGAGGTGGGACTCTAACAGTCCCCAATTCTTCCCCTTCATGTTTCTTCCAATCTCTTCATAAGTTAAGCAATTACTTTTCTCCTTCATGTTTCTTCCAATCTGCCATCATGTACCCATCAATTATTCTCCTTCATTTTACCTTTATTAAACCAAAACAACCCAGCAACAGCAATAGCAGAAAACCAAACTGAAATAAAGACATCAACTAAAACAGCCCAAACCGAAGTGCATAAAGAAGAAGAAAAAGATAATACAGATGTTTTCTTCCAAGTTCCAATCTCTTATCATTTACGCCACTGTTGTGGTTTTGATTTTTGTATACGAAGTGTCAACTGGCAGACGCATTTTTCTCAAGATCGATTTCAAATGGGTCTGGAAGAAATGGGATGGGAGAGGGAGGAGGGGAAAGGGTAAAAGGGGAATAAAGGGCTAAACAAAGGGCTGAGCGTGAAGGACATATATTTTCTTGCTGAGCGATTCAGCCATTGCCTGATTGAATAAGCCATTACCAAACACCTAGATATGGCTGTGCGAATAAGCCATATCTACCACATAGCTCATTAAGCTGTAAACGAACAGCCCCTAAGCTTGAAATAGGAGTTCCATTATCTACAAACCCGAATACCCAATACAAGCGGGTTACTCGGGGCTCCCAAACCTAGTATGAGTAACACAGCCCAGCTGAAGCCGCTGAGTTCGCGTGGTAAGCCCAAAGGCGCTACCACATGCCTTAGTGCACATGTGCTACGATGCTACCATATTATTTCTTTGACGAGAGATAAAAATTTTAAGTTTTGCGAGAGTGTATCCGTATCGTTTTTAAAATGTACTATAGTATTATTTTCGAAACTTTGAGGGGTACATCAAAAAACCAAAAAATTCTTTCAAAATCTCCTAAGAAACAAAACGTTCTTTTTCAACCAAAAAATCAAAAATTTCGCTCGAAATTAATAAAAGAACCAAAAAGAAACTCAATTCAACAAAAAGGAATAAAAAAGTCCATCAAAATTTTAAAATAACTTAAAAAATATCTCAAAATTTACAAAAAGAAACTCAAAATAACCAAAATATTTAAATAAACTTAAAATCAACCAAAACTTAATTATATGGTCTGGTTCTAAATTTATCCCTGACATTACATACATTAATTACTATTAGGTGGTGTTTGATTCACAGATTTTGAAGGAATCTGTTGGAATTGGAATATTGAAATCGCATTGACCAGATTCAATTCCTTTGTTTGGTTCATTATTTTCGATAAAATGAATCTCTGAATTCCATAAAATTTCACAAATGAAGGAATTCAACATTCCTTAATATTAATAATTGTTAGGGTAAAAATCTACGATCGCACGACGACCGACTATAATCGTAAGACAAATGTTAGGACAATAGTCCTGTATTAAGATAAGGTCCTGAGATAAAACCTAAGAGGACTATCGAACAAAGATCATTAAACATCGAACATATACATCAAATAAGTCGAACGATATCCACAATATCGTACGACAGTACTAACGAATAAATATACAAAGTTTATATGTTTGATGCAGGTAAACTGATTATCATATCTAACAATTGTCCACCTTTGAGGAAATCGGAAATTGAGTACTATGCTATGCTTGTTGAAGATCATCACTACATCGAACAAGTCGTAAGTTATGTATCGTTCGACAGCATCAAAGATCGACCGTTACAAGCAAGATTCTCGCAACAGTTACAATCTGGACATTAACTCTCAACAATACCGTTGGACAGTTACTCTCCGAGCATTAATTGAAGACAATAACGTTGGACGGTTACAATTCAATCATTGATGAGCCACAATACCGTTGGACCGTTATTATCAAGCCACTATATAAGAAGAATCAAGCCAGCATTGCAACACACGAAGTTCTATCCGAAGCTCACAAGTTCTATAATCGTTATTCTAGAGAATCATCTGTAATTTACATTCGATTTCATAGTTTTCTCAGTTGTAATCGTACGATCAAAGCTGTATACTTAAAGGACATCACCCCTGATTGGTGATCACAGTGCTCTGTCGACTTATCTTTTAGGTCGACCGCAGGTTTTTTCCTCCGTCGTGAGGTTTTTCCTGCGTCATCAAATTATTTGTCTTATTTTACTTTTCCGCACTTATCATTGATTGTAATTTCATTCTCTCGACGGTTAAGCCTCACACAAATTTCTTACGACATCGAGTTGTGTAATTTTTTACATAAACAGTTTGGCGCCCACCGTGGGGCTCCGTTTTGAGAAAAATTTCATTCGGTGAAAAGTGCGCCTTAGTACTAACCTTTTCTTTGAGTTCTCTTTGAGCTATTTGCGCAGGACAATGGATAACGGATTCATAGCGTCACTCCAACAACAATTGCAAGAGGCTAACAACGAAATTCAACGTCTTCGAGGTTTACCTGGACCATCGATGACAATCCCAATGTCTATCCCTCCACCATATCCTCCTCAACATCTAAGACCACCGCCTCGACCACAGTTCAATGCCTCAATGCCATTTTCAACTGTGAACCAACAATACAACAACGTACGACCATCTTTACCACAATTTACACCACCAATACCTCATGGCCCGCCACCTATGCCTCGAGGTCCACCTTCTATGCCTCAAGGAGCACCTATGTTCACGTTCGAGCCTTTTTCCCAACAAATTCCTATTCCTGGTCATATACCCACAGCTGCTAGTTCCACCATTCATACGACAATACCACCCAGTACTGGAATCGCTTCTAGTTGTATTCCAACAAACCCAATAAACATTGAAGACCCTCTGAACGTACGACTGAAGTCTCTAGAAGAACAAAATCAAAAATTGTTCGCGTTACTCACAAAGCTACCCGGAGCAGCAGTACCCGTCGAAGTCGAACCTAAAACTGGATTTCAGGCTTCACCGTTCGTTGATGAATTAGCTCTTGTTGACGTTCCTAAGAAATATACTATACCAGCTTTCGCAACAAAATATTCTGGAATCACAGATCCGGTCGAACATATAGCACAGTATAAGCAACTTATGTGGACAGTTCCTATACCGGCGCAATATCAAGAAGTCTGCATGTGCAAAAGCTTTGGATCAACTTTAACAGGAGCAGCATTACAATGGCTTATTAACCTAAAGCCAAAAAGTATCGGATCGTTTGCAGAATTGGTGAACCAATTCACTCGACAATTTGCTAGCAGTCGTAAGATGGAGAAACAGACCAGCGACCTGTACTATATCGTACAGAAATCTGGAGAAACAATCCGCGACTACTTCAACAGATTCAATGCAGCGATGATTGAAATAAAAAATTGCGACGTGAAAACAGCAATCGAGGCATACAAACGTGGATTAGAAGATTCCTCTGGATTATATCTGGAATTGACGAAATATCCACCAGAAAACTTCGACGACGTACGAGCTAGAACACTAGCTTTCATGAGAATAGAAGATGATGCTCTCTTCCGACGAAAGCATTCTGCAGAAAAGAAACCTCTTGGTGCTCAAAAACATGACTTTAAGCATAAAAGAGTAAACAAGATTGGAAATCCTCGATACGAATCGAAGACTCGACCAAGCAAAGGTACTGTTAAAATACGATATCCAGAGTTATCTACTTACAATTTTGCAGGTACATCGAAAGATTTGGTGGATTCGCTACGAAAGATTGATGCAAACGTACGATGGCCAAAGAAATCTGATAAACCAAGCAAGGACAAAGATCAGAACAGATGGTGCGACTTTCACGACGATCATGGTCATACGACGGATGAATGCATCAGTTTAAAGAAGGAGATTTCATATTTGAAATCTAAGGGGCATCTAAAAGGTCTCCTCCCAGAAGAACAAGGACGACCAGCGTCACCGGTTCATACAAAAGTCATAAACTGCATCACTGGAGGATCAGAAGTTTGTGGACTTACATATTCGGCTGCAAAGCGACATGCACGAGATGGTCCAAGCGAACATCCAATCTCCGGAGAAGCCAAATCAAAGACAGAAAAAGAGCTCGATGCAATGACAATCACGTTCGACCAAGACGATACACAGGGGGTCCATCATAAACATCATGACGCTCTAGTCATACAGTTGACAATCGGAAACTGTTCGACTAAGAGAATATTGATTGATGGAGGTAGTTCGGCTAACGTTATTTTTGCAGATACTCTTAAAGTCATGGGAATCGAACGGTCAGAAATCGTACGACGAAGTACTACTCTGATTGGATTCAATGGAGACCCGATGAACACTCTCGGAGAAATCATCTTGCCTGTCTACGCTAAAGGCATCAACAAACAAACAAAATTCAATGTTGTGGACTGCCAATCAGCTTACAATGTTATTCTTGGAAGACCATGGATCCACGAGATGAAAGCAATTCCTTCGACATACCACCAGAAGATTAAATTTCCTTCTCCATGGGGAATTCAAGAAATTGCTAGTGAGAACAAAATCGCACGAGAATGTTACAAGATTACGATGAAGACAAAGTCGCAGGACATCTAGCAATTACAGAGCCAGGATGAGAGGAAATCGAACGACGACCTTCGGCTAGAAGAAGTCGTCCTTGATCCTGAACATCCTGATCGAAAAGTCTTCGTAGGAGCCTCGCTCCCCCCTGACATAAAAAATACGATTATATCTTTTTTGCAGGAACATTCAGACTGTTTTGCATGGTCGCACGAAGATATGGTCGGAATAGATCCAAGCATTATATCGCATAAATTGAACGTGGATCCTACGTTCAAACCCATTAAGCAGAAACGCCGCAAATTCGCGCCTGAAAGAAATAAGGTGATCAACGATGAAGTTGACAATCTGCTTAAAACAGGGAAGATCCGAGAAGTCAAATATCCAGAATGGTTGGCTAATGTAGTCGTCGTACAAAAGAAGAACGGAAAATGGCGAGTCTGCATTGATTTCACGGATCTAAACAAAGCTTGTCCAAAAGATCCTTTTCCTTTACCTCATATTGACGCCATGGTCGACGCGACGGCAGGACATGAATTGTTGACATTCATGGACGCGTATTCAGGATACAACCAAATATTGATGCACACGGACGACCAGGAGAAGACTGCATTCATGACCGATAAAGGCATATACTGTTACAAAGTTATGCCATTCGGTCTCAAGAATGCAGGATCAACATATCAAAGATTGGTTAACATGATGTTCAAGGAACATCTTGGTCGAACAATGGAAGTTTATATCGACGACATGCTTGTGAAATCAGAACGTTCGATCGATCACGTTGCACATTTAAAGCAATCCTTCGATATCCTACGACAATATAAGATGAAGCTCAATCCAACAAAATGTTCCTTCGGAGTACGAGCAGGAAAATTCTTGGGGTACTTGGTCACGCAACGTGGAATCGAAGCAAGTCCAGAACAAGTCAAAGCTATCGTAGAGATACAATCTCCAAGGAATGTCAAAGAAGTCCAGAAGTTAACAGGACGAGTGGCAGCTTTAACCCGATTTATTTCACGATCATCGGATAAATGCCATTTGTTCTATAATGTCCTACGAAAGAATCAAGGCTTCTTATGGACAGACGAACATGAGAAAGCTTTGCAAGAACTGAAGCAATATATGACATCACCTCCACTGTTGACAAAACCAGTCGAAGGAGAAAGTCTACAGTTGTACTTGGCAGTGAGCAAAAATGCGACAAGTGCAGTACTTGTGCGAGAAGAAGATCAACGACAACAACCAATCTATTATGTCAGCAAATCTTTCCTCGACGCAGAAACCAGGTACACATCAATGGAAAAGTTGCTACTAGGTCTTATGACGGCAGCAAAGAAGTTAAGGCATTACTTCGAGTCACATCATATCATTGTTGTGACCAATTATCCACTCAAGACGGTGCTTCGAAAACCAGAACTGACAGGACGACTAGCCAAATGGAGCATTTATCTCAGTGGGTTCGACATTGAATTTAAACCCAAGACGGCCATCAAATCGCAGGTACTAGCAGATTTCGTGGCAGAGTTTTCTCCAGGATTAGAACCCACGATGTGCGACGAAGTTGTGATGATTTCAGACAACCAGCCTTGGATACTCTACGTTGATGGTTCCTCGAACGTACGAGGATGTGGATTAGGTATTGTCTTAAAATCATCACAAGGGGGAAATATAGTATACTCCGTACGATGCGAATTTAAAGCCACAAACAATGAAGCAGAATATGAAGCTTTGATCGCAGGACTAGATATTGCTCTTAGACTGGGGGCAAAACAGTTGCACGTTCGAAGCGATTCTTTATTGGTCGTAAACCAAGTAAATGGAGATTTTCAAGCAAAAGACTCAAAAATGATGAGTTATCTCAAAGCCGTTAAAGATCGAATCGCACGATTTGAACAGTTCTTGATCGAGCAAATACCAAGAGATCTAAATATGCAAGCGGATGCACTGGCCAATCTGGGATCTGCATTTCATGATCCGTTCATGGAAAATATCCCAATACTTCATCTCACAACACCAACAATTGCGGTAAACGATGAAGTACAGATGAACGAGGAAATTTACAATTGGTCGCTCGACATATGGAACTACCTCAAGCACGAACAACTACCTGAAGATAAAATGGAAGCTCGAAAAACAAGATCGAAAGCTTCAAGATACACAATCTTTGAAGATCAACTTTATCGAAGATCCACGACAGGACTTCTTCTACGATGCGTCACAAATAAAGTACAAATCAATCAAATTCTCCAAGAGATGCACGACGGAGAATGTGGAAATCACGCAGGGGGCAGAAGTCTTGCTAGTCGAATCTCACGACAAGGTTACTATTGGCCTACTCTACGAGAAGATGCCATAACGTACGTCCAACGATGCGACGCATGTCAAAAACATTCGAGCATGGTCCATCGACCATCTGAACCTTTACATTCTGTTCTAGTTCCATGGCCCTTCATGCGATGGGGAATGGACATCGTGGGAAAATTACCTCCAGCCCCTGGACAGAAAGTCTATCTACTTGTGCTCACCGATTACTTCTCAAAATGGATAGAAGCTGGTGCTTTCTCGCAGGTCCGAGATAAAGAAGTCATATCTTTCATTCAGAAAAACATCATTTACAGATTCGGGGTACCAGCTGAAATCATGTGCGACAACGGCTCACAATTTATAAGTGATAAGACTCGTACGTTCTGTGAAAAGCGAGGAATCAAATTAATCACTTCAACTCCGAGATATCCACAATCTAACGGGTTAGCAGAGTCGAGCAACAAAGTCATCATCAATTCAATCCGAAAGAGGTTGAAAGGAGCAAAAGGAAAATGGGTAGAAGAATTGCCATCTGTCTTATGGGCAAATCGTACGACACCTAGAGCATCAACTGGACAAACTCCGTATTCTTTGGTATATGGATGCGAAGCAGTCTTGCCAATCGAAGCTCAAATACCAACTGCCAGAAGTCGCACGTATGATCAAAATGCAATAAATTTATCCTACGATCTTGACGCCTTAGAAGAAATCCGAGAAAAAGCACTACGAACGATGGCTGCACAGAAAGGAATTGTCGAAAGACACTTCAACAAAAAGGTAAAAGCAAAAATTTTTCAAGTTGGAGATTATGTCTTACGACATGTGTTTCAAAATACACAAGAGCCCAACGCTGGAAAACTTTCCATCAAATGGGAAGGACCTTACATAATTTCCAAAGTCATCGGAAATGGAGCATACAGACTTACGACTATGGAAGGTATGGAAATCCCACGAAGTTGGAACGCCCATCACCTCAAAAGGTATTATTTCTAAACCTATTTACATACGATTTATTCCTTATCCATTACTGACTTAAGCATCGGAGCGCCGTTGGCTAAGCCAACGGCCACCCCTTAGTCATCCTTTTTCGCAGGTATCGCACGATAAATCGCATGGATCGCACGATTAACGCAAGTATCGCACGACTTAAAAGCATGCTTATCGCAGGGATCGCATGACAAAAATCGCATGGATCGCAAGAAAACCGCTATAACGCACGATTATATCGCAAGAGCGCAAGTCAATTCGCCAGTCGCACGAATACTCTCATGAATACGAAAGAAACGTTTCTATAAATCAGTCTAAGGACTTTAAAAAACAAATGCATGCAAAAACACAAGACAAAAAGCTAAAACGCACGATACATGCTACAAACGCACGATATAACACACGAACACAAAGCTAAGGCATAAGATAAAAAGCTAGAACGCATGATATTCAAAATTTCTTTCATTAAACATTTTTTCTGCCTTAAAATGGCAGAGTACAAAAAAAAGAAAGAAATTCTACGATTATAAAGATTAAAACTACTCTAAAGGAGCGTTGGTAGCAGGTGGATCTACGACAGGAGCCTCTTCAGTCTCTTCAGGATGTGCAGGAACGGATCCAGAGGTTTCAGGAACCTCCTCCTCGACACCTACATCCTTGACCTCCGTAGGCTTTTCTTCGTCCAGGCCTTTTAGATCCTCCTCGTCGAGAAGGTCCTCAGAGCCCATCACCTGAACGAAAGAAGCCACCTCGTCCTTCGCCATCTGAGAAGTCACGGTCCCAGCAGCTACGCGTCGCATGACCGCAGTACGTGCGACCACACGGACTAAGGCAGCGTCATCTTCCAGTTCCTGGATCTTGGACGATAAAGCTTCTTCTCTCTCAGCCTTCTCCCGTCGAACGGCAAGCAACTCCTTCTCTAGCTCCTTGGTGTGGTCCAAGGCCAACTTCAGCCGTTCCCGCTGTTGAACTTGGAATTGCTCGCTGAGTTCCAGCTTGGATTCTAAATCCCCAATCTGAACCGACTTGGCATTAACCTCGTCGGTCAGTTGGACCAGCTTCTTTTTGGCCTTGTCGGCCTCTTTCCTGGCCACCTTGGCATCATTCTGGTTCGACGCCAACTCCTCTTTGATCTTAGCCATCCGAGTATGGAGGCTAAGACTGGTTTGGAGAGCCTACAAGTACAAAAGAAAAAAGAAAGGATTAGAAGCTGTACAAGTAAACTGAAAGCAAAAAACGTACGACAGAGACTTACCAGAAAGGAGATACCCGCAATGGAGGCATCCAGGTCTTCGATGTCGGCCTCCTCCATACGCGCCTTCTGAGCAGGGACGTGAAACTGCTCCAAGACAGGGAAAGTGGCTGCCGTCCTGATCACGTCGTCCACCATGAAGTCAGAAGGGATCTGAATCGTCATGGTCGTAAGACCAGACCCTTCTTTCTCCTTGCCCTTGTCAACCTTCGACGCAGGTTGGCTGGACGCACCCTCTCCCTTTGCAGGAGGGGCATAGCTAAGAGGGATAGCCTCTATCCCACCTTCAGCCTTTCGCTTGGCATCCTTAGGTGGGGTATCCAAAGAAACGTACGACGATCGCGTACGTTTAGCCACTAAACCCTCTTGGGCCGCAGCCTTCCTTTTGGCAGCACGAGCAGCTGCTTCCATCGTCGACGCCTTCTTGGAAGCTGAGCCTATACAAAAAAGAGAAGTTAGAACTAAACAAAATTAACACGAACAAGAATATTGACGTACGATATTTACCTTCCATATCTGTTCCTTCGATTATTTGTATTTCAGGCTCGACGTCGCTCTCGTCACCACCTTTCGACGTTCGATACTTCCGATCGGTCACACTGTAGCTCAAGAAGCGTTCGATCGCTTCAGTAGTCTCCTCGAACGTGAAGTCGATCGCTGTCAAGAAGAAAACAAGGAGTTAGTAAACAAAACTAATTTAAAATAAATTAAAGAAAATAAGGCAAGTCGTATTACCGCCTTTGTTCCACTCAGGAACGACCCAAGATTCCTCGCCTACGACCGAGGACGTTTGGACAAAGACATATCTCGCCTTCCATCCTCGATCGTTTACTTGGGTACCATGGACCAACATGGCATCGCTTCTCCCCCTTGGAAACAACCCAAAACGGTTGTAGGGAGAACGGATCACATTGTACGCCGAGAGGAGATCATCGACTGAGAACGGTGGACGATCCCAATTTTTGGTCACTCGTTCGATCACATGAACAACACGCCAGAACTGGGGCATTAACTGTCCCGGAGACACATCGAAACGACTCATGAACGCCCTCGCTAAAGGAGAGTACGGCCATCGAAATCCGACTTTAAACGGATACTCGAAAAGAGCAAAGAAGCCCTTCGGAGCATCCGCCGGACGGATCTCTCCGGCCACCCTCACCAGAGCATTCTCAGGAAGCCCTGCCAATTCCCTTAACTCTCCTACTTCAAGGCTTTCAGTAATAGAACTCCTAACCTCGCTCGACATAATGAACTCAGAACGACTTAAACTATTTCTTAGTCGAGTAAACCTAAGATTATCTAAACCTCTATTGCTCTTATGTGCTATCGATTTCAGACGCATGAAACAGGGAAGAAAGAGGTACCTTTTAAAGCCTAGTCGCACGAAAATCTTTGCCAAAAATAGTCGGATTACGATCTCAAGCAATTGGTTATGAAAATAAAAAGATTCGTAAAATCTTTTCTCACAATCAGACGCCTCATTTATAGCAACTAAATCATATGAGTCATTAGAGATAATCGTGCCACGCGTCAACACTTAGCCGTTAGAAGACACGCGTCCAGAGTAACGGCTAGATAACGGCTAGTTTATCAACGTTAATTCAACCGTTTACCAACGTATTTTTACTCTTTGTCCAGCGAATTCAAGATTTAGATAAAATTAGAATTATTTTCTAAATCTTGGGGGCAAATTGTTAGGGTAAAAATCTACGATCGCACGACGACCGACTATAATCGTAAGACAAATGTTAGGACAATAGTCCTGTATTAAGATAAGGTCCTGAGATAAAACCTAAGAGGACTATCGAACAAAGATCATTAAACATCGAACATATACATCAAATAAGTCGAACGATATCCACAATATCGTACGACAGTACTAACGAATAAATATACAAAGTTTATATGTTTGATGCAGGTAAACTGATTATCATATCTAACAATTGTCCACCTTTGAGGAAATCGGAAATTGAGTACTATGCTATGCTTGTTGAAGATCATCACTACATCGAACAAGTCGTAAGTTATGTATCGTTCGACAGCATCAAAGATCGACCGTTACAAGCAAGATTCTCGCAACAGTTACAATCTGGACATTAACTCTCAACAATACCGTTTGACAGTTACTCTCCGAGCATTAATTGAAGACAATAACGTTGGACGGTTACAATTCAATCATTGATGAGCCACAATACCGTTGGACCGTTATTATCAAGCCACTATATAAGAAGAATCAAGCCAGCATTGCAACACACGAAGTTCTATCCGAAGCTCACAAGTTCTATAATCGTTATTCTAGAGAATCATCTGTAATTTACATTCGATTTCATAGTTTTCTCAGTTGTAATCGTACGATCAAAGCTGTATACTTAAAGGACATCACCCCTGATTGGTGATCACAGTGCTCTGTCGACTTATCTTTTAGGTCGACCGCAGGTTTTTTCCTCCGTCGTGAGGTTTTTCCTGCGTCATCAAATTATTTGTCTTATTTTACTTTTCCGCACTTATCATTGATTGTAATTTCTTTCTCTCGACGGTTAAGCCTCACACAAATTTCTTACGACATCGAGTTGTGTAATTTTTTACATAAACAATAATTACCAAATATTTTGATTAAATGAATTCAGTTTTTTCATAACGTTAGATATACCCTTGATCCAATATAGCCAATAACAATGGATTATTTTATTAAATTATTTCATAATTAATTTATTTAATAATTTAAAAACTAATTAACTTAATAATTAATTTACTAATTTATATTAATTTATTCAATAAATATTTTATTAATTTCTATTAATTAAACTATTTAATAATTAGTTTATTTTTGTTAAAACAATAAATTAATTGATGAATATTTATTAAATCATTTTGTGTTTAAAAAATTAAAATTATCAAAAAAGTATTTTAGTCATTTACCAAAATGTCATTCTAATTACAAAGCTAAATTATGTGAACCAAACAAATAGATTCTAATTCATATAATAGATTTCATTTTAGTTTTGCCAACCAAACATACATGACAACATTCCATTACAATTTTTCGAAGTCAAATTTGTTTGACATATCATATTTCATTCAAAAACATTCTGTAAACCAAACGCCACCTTAGAGTAAATTATGGATATCGTCTCATCAGTTTGTCAATTTTTAGAATTTCGTCCCTAAACTTCATTTACTATGGTTTTCGACCTTCGAAAATGCGTTTTTTGTTGGAGGCATTTATTATGAATTTCGTCCCTAGACTTCCTTTATTATGGTTTTAGTTCTCCCAAAATGCATTTTTTGTTAGATGCGTTTATTATGAATTTTGTACCTCGACCAATTAAATGGCCATGCAACAGTTCCGTTCATGTTTCATTTTTTGACGTTTTGATCCCTAATTTAAAAAAAAAGGGTTAATCGAAAAAGATATACAAAATGTAAAAGAACTATCTTCACCATAATGCATCTAACTTTACCCAAATTCCTATTGTATGTATCCAACCAAAAAAAAGTGTTATTGTGTGTACTAAACTTTCAATTTGGTTTATTGTATGTACAAGTTTACCTACTAAACAGGTTACCGGTCACCCTTTTAAAAATGTGTGCCATGTCATTGCCACGTGGGTTCCATGTAGATGCCACGTGGGATAGCTTCATCCCAGTCATCTTCTTCTCCGGCGACTCCCTTCTTCGGCCACCACCACCATCACCAAACCCACCATTAACACCGCTACCATCAACACCACACACAGCCACCACCACAATCACCAAACCCACCACCACCATCATCAAACCCACCACCAACACCGCCACCACCACCACCATCACAGCCACCACCACCATCACCAAACCCACCATAGGCTGATGTGTATCAGGTAAACTTTCCGGCGACTCCCTTCTCCGGCCACCACCACCACCACAGCCACCACCACCAATACCAAACCCACCACCACCATCTCCACCACCACATCCACCATCTCCACCACCACAGCCGCCACCACCATCACCATCTCCAACACCATAGCCACCACCAACACCTCAAATTTGATTTGAAAAAAACCTCAAATTTACCAAGAACCCTAATTTCAATATATGAACCCTAATTGATCGAACGCAAAATCAGACAATGAAGGTGGTGTAGCCTTGTAGGGGTGGTGGTTGACGGTGGTAGTTGCAGCGGTTAGTGGTGGCGGTCGTCGTCGGAATCTTCGTCTGGATCGACGGGTTGGTGGTGGGTTTGGTGATGGTAGTGGTGGCTGTGGTGGTGGAGATGGTGGCGGTGTTGGTGGTGGGTTTGGTATTGGTGGTGGTGGTGGCCGGAGAAGGGTGTCGCCGGAGAAGGGAGTCGCCGGAAAGTTTACCTGATACACATCAGCATAAACAGGTTAGTAGGTAAACTTATACATACAATAAACCAAATACTGAAAGTTTTGTACACACTATAACACTTTTTTTAGTTGGATACATACAATAGGAATTTATAGTAAAGTTGGATACATTATGGTGAAGATAGTCCAATGTAAAATGAATAAAAAAACAGCTTTGCCATCGACTTTATCGAACATGTTGCCATAAATAAAGTTAAAAAACGAAATCTACAAAAATTACAAACCACGGGGACCAAATCCGTAGTTTACTAATACTATCGTATATTTCAACTGCTTGCAAATGCAACATGCCTTATTCAAGAACCATAACAACAAGATCCAACATTCACACCACTTCACCATACAAATCTCAATCGCACTTGAAAATATCTTCTTCTTCATCTTCCTCCCTTAATTCAATCGTCCGGGCGGTCTGCACCTTCAGCCGGAGGCTCCGATCAGAGAAAATCTCCAGCCGTGGCTCATCGCTCACCCGAACAACAACAACAACAACAACGACAAAGCCAAAACAACAACAACAACCTCCTATGTAGAAGAAGAAGAAGAAGAACCGCTTCTTCTAATTATAATTCTAACACCTTAATCCATTTGGATTCAGATCTACACCTACCGTTTTCGAAACGCACCACGACTTTCACCATGGCCACGGCCTTCTTGTTCTTCGCTATAGCTATTTTCCTCTTCCCAACCCTAGAGTCGCATTACGCGACATCTGCTACTACCACTTCTGATCAAGGCGTTGAGGTAACCGAGAACAAATTAATACATGATCATTTCATTAAGAATATGGGATGAATTTGGTTACGTCCATTTCTTTATTCATATAAAGAACTCAGAAAACTAATTGGTAGACATACTCAAATTTCATTTGCCAATGTGAATATGCTAAGAGCACACCACATGACTTATTCACTCTGAATAATCATTGTACTATTCAGAGTGACTTTCAATAACGTTGAATGTTGTTTTATTCACTCTAAATAATACATGATATTCAGAGTGAATATGCAAGTGGCGCTCTCGGGTGTCCTCGCATTCGCACTCAAATTTGAGTTTCCATTTGAAGCTGACCATATACGTCATATACGGTTTGTGTATAAAGTTTCTATTGAACTCGTAAGAGGATCATAATTGTGTTCTTGTATTTTATTTTCAGAAAAAGAATATTCAAATAGAGCAAAGAAAATTAGGTATTAGTCTTACAAACCAATAGTATATTTGGTATGATCAAAGTAAGGTCTAAGAAAGGTATAATGTATGCAAACCTTACCTCAACCACAATAAGAAAGATATGTAATATAATAGGTGGAATAACAATTCAATGGTGTATGCCTGGCTTAATGATGCCCAAGCAGACAACATAATTGGGTAAAACATGTAATACAAGTAGAAACTAATGTTCATAGAGACTTAAGGGGTGCTTGTTTTTTTAAAAGATTCCTCTTGAAACCTCTTAAGTCTAAAGATTAAGAGGTTTCCAGATTTAAGCCCGTTTGTTTTATTTTAGAAAATGTCTGAAAACCTATTACCGTCCTTTGAAATTTCAAGAGGTGCAACATCCACCTCTTATTTTTTAGACGCGAAATCATACTTCAGACTTGAGATCTCTTAAACAATAAACCACACCTTAAACATGTAGGTAAGATAGCTAGTAAAGACAAGCTAGAAAGTCGGTTCTTATTAGATCCTACTATAAACCGGACACTCTAGTCTTGTGCCTCCAATAAAATCTTATCAAAGGTCTAAATATGCTCTCAGAAATCCCTAAAGTTGTCATGTTCATCCTCAACTGCGCATTAAACTCCTTTACGTACTTTATCCTCTTTCAAAGGTAATATGCTTGGATTTATGCTCTTATCATGTAATTTTTTGATATATGCTTAGGTTTCTTATGGGTCGGTGATCAAGTTGATGCATGAAAAGACAAAATTTAGGCTGCACTCGCACTCGGTGCCATATGGATCAGGCAGTGGCCAGCAATCCGTTACCTGTTTTCCCAGAGTCGATGATTCTAATAGCTATTGGGTATGCTCATTTTCAATTTTGATATGCTCAAACTGTTTGGGTTTTCATTCTATATATAACATACTAATGGTAATTGTGATTGTGATTGAATTGAAATCTTACAAGCCAGATTGTTAGGCCAGTGCCTGAGACATCTGCAAGACAGGGGGACAGTATAGAAACCGGAACCGTTATTCGATTGCAGCACATGAGAACAAGAAAATGGCTCCATAGCCACTTGCATGCTTCACCAATTTCAGGCAATTTAGAGGTGCTTGTTTTTCTTGTAAGAGCATGTAGGTAGTTGCCATCATAGAATCTTTGCTTATTTTACAGGCAATGTGCATGTAATTTGCATATATGATATAGGCTATGTTTGGCAAACTAGCTGAAAACCTAGCTTACGATTGATACAGTAGCTGATGAATAAGATGCGTTTGGCAAAAACTAGCTGATAATGTAGCTTATGACTGTAAAATTACATGTTTAAAAATTAGTAGTATAAAAAGTAGCAAGGGTATATTTGGAATAAGAAAATAAGAAGTCTCATAAGTCACACGATGCTATTCTCCTTGGCTTTTCAAAAAACTAACTTATGGTCCATCCAAACATGTATAAGCTTATAAGCTGATTTATAAGCTTGTTATCAAACAGTCCTCTCTGATCTGTCCTAGCGGTAAGGGAGTGGGTGTAATCCATATGTGTGAGGTCCCGGGTTCAAACCATGGGCACCACACCTCTGCCAATGGGATGCATGCGATGATTTACCTCCCCCATGATAACCGTGGGACTGGTGCGGTTGGGGCCCATGGGGTGGCGTATACCCCTTTTCCCTTATTTTTATCAAACAATGTCATCCGGTGCCTGAGATCTAAAGCACACCAAATTCTTTTTGGGCATTTTGAGGGGTATCATTTCATTTATATGATAAAATAAGAAATGAAAACATTATAGTTGATATTACAAAGTTGACAAAAAATATGGTACAATGAAAGAAATGTAACTAATTAAGGTTTCATGTAGGTGAGTTGTTTTGGGAATGATGGTAGTTCAGATGCAGGAGATCATTGGAGGTGAGAATGATTAATTATTCATCATGTTGATTTGTATTGTTCTTTTTAATATTTATTTTACTTTATATCGATCGTTAGGCTTGAAATTGAGGGAAGCGGGAAAACGTGGAAACAAGACCAAAAAATTAGGCTCCATCATGTTGAGACGGGCGGATATCTACATAGCCACGACAAGAAATACAACGGCGTGGCAGGTGGTCAACAAGAGGTGAGAACATTCGCCCTATAAATTGATCGTTTTCCTTAAGCTAACATCGATTCAAGATTAGTTAATCGGTCCTTTATCCATCTCTAATTAACATGCTTATTTCATTAAACTCGAAAAACGGGTTATCTCATATATGTTGGATTAAAAACAACACATAAGAGTAAAATGGCTTACTTGTTAAATTTTGTAGGTTTGTGGTGTGAAGGAGAAACGTGGTACTAATATTTGGTTAGCAGCTGAAGGGATCTTTTTCAGGACTACCGAAAAGAAATGATCAATTATTTATGGGGTTGCTATTTGGACCCCCTTGCTCACATAAATATAGTGGATCCCACCACTAGGACCCACTTGTGCACTCATGACATCACTCACTCCCACTTCCATACAAGGGGGTCCAAATAGAGTTCACTTTATTTATCTATCTTCAAAGATGCATGTCTTTGACTCAAATGAGTTCATATTTGCATTTTGGTTGACAAAAAGCTTAGCACAAATTCTTGATTCTATAATTGAGGTGAAGATTTTGAGCAAACTATTTATATTATAACGTATAAGACATGTCTCAAATTTTGAGGCTTTTCCCAAACAATTATTTATGATTCTTCGCGAAAATTTCATTGCAGGATTAGATCATGTAAGAATAACAGTTTTGATTAAATAAATAAGTAACTGGATTGCCATGTGTCATCATCTAATAAGTCGGAATCAATATTTTCCCACCTAAACGTGTATATCGATACAGTTTAGTTAATTTCTCTATATTATATTGCTAATAGAGTTTTGTGGCAAGTAGACAAGACTTATGCATATATATATATATCTTTGATCCATGTAAAGCAAACTTGTTGAAAGCAAGAGAAGTTGTAAAGTAGACTTGGTTCATTTCAAATGAGTAATTTATATAGAGAGCAAAAGAGTAATTACTAGTTAATGGAGTTGTTACATGATGATTGCTATATATAGCGATCGAGTGACACAAAAGTCTCGATGTATTTCCCTCCTGCAACGATATCCATGCCAACATAGGACCACAACTGCTCTTTCGTACGCTTCTTTAGATCCACTTTGTAAACGTAACCTTTCTCATTGGAATGTGTGAGCCAATTTCCATTCTTCATAACGTGCCGTGGTTGTTCATTCCAAGGAAAAGACGGTAACGCACAACAACTTACCACCTTTCTCCAATCTCCATCTCCATCTCCATCCATCCTCCATATCTCAATCGCATAACGAAAGCCTTTAGAATATCCATTTGGAATGCGATAGGTCACGTATAAGTAAATGCACCCTCTTATAACCATTAACTTCAACCACCATATCCTTAGATTACTAAAAGAAGGAACTTCCATCTCACTGAACTTTTCCGTCTTCGTATCAAACCTTATAATCGAATATGACACCGGACTTAAGGTTCCTCTCTTGACTCGCTTTAGGAAATAGAGTTTTTCGTTCAACAAAACACTTGGCTGCCAAGATTCGGAATACCAGTCAGCTATACCATTGAGGTCCTCCTGTGATGACTCGACCTTGCTCCATGAGTCGGATTTCAACGAGTATATATAAACGTCGCGATGGTAGGTTACGCATAGAAGCTTATAGTCATCGCTGGACGAACTGTGATACAACCCGAATGCCCTTCCGGTCGACATGTAGCATTCCTTGTTAGAATTAGCTCTAGACAACTTTTTATATTCGCCCGTTAAAGGATTCCATAAAATTAAATCAGAGTATTCAAAGTCATGTCTTGTCCTTTTTATGCCTACACATACCAATCCATCGGAAGATGCCACAATCGTTATATTTTCGGGTTTGGCCTCGAATGGCAAAGAGCAGGCGGCGGTTAAACCGTCTTCGGGTGATTCGCAGTCGATGGTGCGGAAGGTGTATGGCGTTGTGGTGGAGATCACGAGAAGTTTGTGGTGGTTGTGACAGTGGTCGTTGGTTACGTGGTGGCGGTGCATCTCGGCAAACGTTGGTGTTTTTAGGAATGACTGCCATTGCTTGCAAACGGACCGTAAACGGAGTACGGATCTGGCCGGAAGCCTTGGTAGTATGTGGAAGAAAAGGATCTCCGGTGGAAGCTCCGCCATGGTCGATATATATTTATTTAGATATTGAGAGTTTTTATCTTAATTATGATTCTATCTGCCGAATTATTAGATGGAAAATATATTGTATGGTGGTATTATTTAGAATTATATATATAACTAAATATGATATTATGAATTGTTTCTATTCTAAAGATTGAGACGAGATTTGTTGTTTATCAGTAAAATATTAATTCTTATACTATAAACTATCTATCTAATTAACGTGCGCAATACGGCTTCAATCTAATTTACTTGCTCAATACGGCTTCAATATAATTTACTTGCTCAATACGGCTTCAAACGTATTGACCACTCTAATAAATAGTTTTGTTTTGTGTTTGTTTTATTTTTAATTATTTGGTTCTAATTTTATGGTTTTATGAATTTATATGTAATGTAAATATTAAGTTGAACAATGATAAAATAAAATTAATTCGTCAAAATAATTTTGTTAAAACTTAATAATTATGTTGATTATATTTTATGAGTTGGTTCTGGTGAGACCAAGTTGTTTCCGTGAAACCGGTGAGACCAACATATTTTACTTGAAACTTCATATTGAAACATGTGAAGGTTTTAAAAAATTGAACATTTGTAGTACAAACAATGTAAATATTACGTTCACAGTGTTTTTTGATGTCAAAACTCGATTTTTTAATACTTTCACCACATTTCCGCTGTGAAGGTTCGCATTATTTATTTGTTATTTTCACAGCATTTGAGCTGTGAATGTTTCGTTTTTTACCTTGTTTTGGATTTTTTTTACCTTGAAAATGTTTTTAGTTATACGTATTCGAGTTGTATTTACTTTCATGGTGTTTTTTAATACATAAATAATTATAAAATAATTTATGGAAATCCATATCAAAAGTGTCATTGGTACAGGTTAGAGATGTTCGTATAGATATAGGTTAATAATTCCAAAGACTTCCTTTACAAACTACAAAGAGTCATTATTGTACTTTTTGTTTTTGTAATAGACCTTGAAAAAAACAAAATAATTATATTGAAAAGATTGTGTTTGTTAAAAGGTCAGATCCATGAGGTGTTAGACAATAATCTTAAGCATGAATTCACATCCATTGGAGGTGTTCATGATTTTTCTTACATCACAGACACCGAGTTTCCTACTACTGTTCTTTATTTAGTCGATAATTCCAAGAACAACAACGATTACCATACAAGAAAAGAGAAAGATAGTATCAAAAGTTGTAAGATCTATAAAGACATTTACAAACAATTAAGAGTATCAATGACTTCTTTAGCAAAACATTTTGATGACATGACAATATTATCATATGATGTATCAAAGCTTTTGAGGAAGATTATGCAAAAGAGGAGAAGGTAACTTTGCAAAACAGTGAAACACAAGGAATTATTGACTTTTTATGCTAAATGAGTCTAAAATTACGGTTGAAATTATGATGCGCTTATGAAAAGAGTTAACCAGTTATCTACCATCACCGTTCAAGTAAAATATGGTGCTAACATCAAGTCTTAGCAACAAATGAGATGGGTATCACATATATAAGAGGGATATTGGCTTCAGCTACATTTAACTCAATTCCAACCAATACCTGTTACCGGAGATTTTACAACCCCATTACCCCTATCCTTGAATCTTTCGACCTGAGAACAAAACAATTGGCTATTCTGATGTACCTGAAAAAAATAAACTAAAAGAGATTCCTCCCATCACTCTAACCACAAAATCAAAAATTTGGAGACACCGATTGCATTTCACACACAAACAATCGGTGTTTTACTTCTCATCACGAGCCGATTGTGCTTGTGAACCCTTTTGATCACCCACATCATATGTTTCTTGTTTTATTTTTGGACGATCTGAACCCACAGGGCTGCTTGCATGCTGTTTTCTGTCACCTTCTTGTCGATCTGAAACTTTTATGTTTCGTTGGGTTTTTGATTCAGTCATGATTTCCTTAACGGTCTTTTCTAAGCTATCGAGTCTCTCTTTTACCTCCAATAATTGTGGATTAGACTGCAGTGCTTCTCCTTCGGCTGCCTTTGTTTTCTTGGCTTCTTCAACTTGTTTCTTCTCCAAGTCCTGATGTAGATTTTGATGCAAAAAAAGAAGATTGAACATAAATGATAATCAAGAGATGTAAAGGGAGAGTGAAATGAAGGGAGTTCAATTACTGCATCCATTTTCTTCATTTCATGACGAGCATACTGAGCAACCAAATAGACGGCTGATACAGAAGAAACGAGCCTTTAGGCCAATGTGAAGATGAGAGATATTGTATGCTTTTTAACTTAATGAGTTAAGATATGTACCAAGTGATGGCAAACACACGAAGAAGAGCTGAACCAGATGAAAATCGAGCCTGAATGTCAAAGAAGGACTAATAAGTAATACATACAAATCACTATATTTTGTGCAGAAGAGAAACATAAAACCGATGTCATTAATCATCTAATATGAAAATAAGAGACTGTTTGATTGGTTTTCCATTAAAGTCCATATGAATAGAGCTATCTGTGTGGATTAATCTGTCTATATAGATTCGAAAGGTTTTTGTTTGAGAGGATATTTTTCATATATGGAAGGAGCAAGTTTTTTTTACTGAATAGGCCACCTTATATATCATTAAGCCACTACCAGTCATGTACATCTGACCAAATAAGCTGCGAGTCCCAATAAGCTGCTAACAAAGAGGGCCTAATTCACATTCTAAAATCAAAGTGAGAAATCATAAAAGACGTTCATGGCTCTCTTGGTACCTTATGAGTATGAGATGTGCATATATAGGAATAAGTTAAGGGAATAGCCAATGAATATGGGTGCCAAAATAATGAATGAATCTTTTTACGAACTTATGGGTTGTTTACCTACTGCTGATTCAGTCAGCATCAGCATGTTTACCACCTACCCCTCCGGGATAATATTTCAGTTACAGGGTCAGTTACGTACTTTCTAACTCTTTTATCCGGTTAACGCACCCAATTTGTATTGGTACAGGACCCTTTGCTGTGCATATATGCAATTTGTAACCCGAATCTTTGTGTAACAACTTGGCATATAGAAGTAAGAGAAAGAAACAAAAATACCCGAATTTCTTCTGTTTAGGGGGAGTGGTGAAGAGAATCTTGGCAGCCGTCATGAAATCAAGCTTATCCAGGTCTCGGTACGAGTCATGGTGAGTCAAAGCCCCATCAGTCTTTTCTCCATTCTTGGTTGGTTCGATAGCAGCTTTATTGTTCGTGGGGAAGCGTCTGCTGCTTCCCACAAGTCTGAGTCTTTCAGATGCTCCAATCCTTATTCTTCGGCCGATCTTTCCCAGCATCATTTTTCAACACAACAGGGAGAGAAGCAGCAGAAGAGAGATCGAATCAGTAATTTCCTGCATACCTTAACTGTCTTAAAGCAATTCCTTCGTTTTTTGCTTGACCTCTAACTAAAAATAGCCTCTGATTCTCCTGAATTAACATTAATAGCAAGATCAAATAAGTTAATTATAAACAAGAAACAGTTGTTTGATTGATTCTGAATGATTTGGTGCAGAATGACTAAGAGACTCGATATGATTTAGTGCATAAGGAAAATGGTTCTTTAATAAGTTCTCTGAATGGATAGTCTGAACAGAAAATTACCATTCAAACCCTTTGTATGATTTTAAAAGTAATTGATATGATCACGTAAATAAGCAATGTATTCATTCTCTTCGGAACCACATTGTCTTCTTCCTCGCCTCCCTCAATTTGTTCTAACCAAATTGCAAAACCGAAAAGAACTTCTTTTTAACAACCAAACATCGATGAAGTAAATGAGGCAGATGAAGAGAAACAAATCAATCGTCAAAAGAGGCGTTGGGATGAAGAAAATGAAAAAAAAAATAGATGAAGCAGCAGCAGCTGAGAAGAAAAAAGCAAGCAGCGATGAACCAAGTTAATCATTAAATGATACGGTCATTCCCCTGGTAATTGATTTGAGGTATTCATATAAGGTTGGGATGAATATTAGAACTTTACCAAACAAAATTCACCTCTGAGCCAATCAGAGGTTCGTTTCTGAATGGAGTCATTCGATGCAATCAAACAGCCCAAAGTGAACCAGATAACAAGAGTATGTTATACCCTGAGTTTGGAGGTCAAGTAGTCAAAGTCGGTTAAGTCAAGTAGTCAAAGTCGGTGGGTTAGAGGGTAGTATAAATAAGAGAGCAGGGCAATTAGTTTAGGCATTCTGTTTTGTGAAATCAGTGAGCGGGAAACCCTCTTAGGAGAGAACAAGCCTCTCGAAAGCTTGTAAACCTTTTCTTCATTCCATATCAATACAATCAGCCTATCGATTTGATTCAGTTCACATCAGAGTACTGATAGACATAAATGACCTCAAATACATACACAGAAAGCCCATTGTCCTTCTAATATGCTTCTAAAATTTATTATACACAATTAATTTGTTGTAGGTATTTTCACTGTGATCTTTTCTGCACTACACATTAAATTCATCGCATGCTCTAAATTTCCATGTGAAAGACATTGTTTTACCTACTCTTTTTACAAGAACTGGTGCAATTTCTTGTTTCCGGAGCTAGTTTGAACACATGTAAAACAAAATCGAAAGTCCAATGCAGCTATTATGAGGAATTGCATTCTGAAGAAGTACATACCATACAGTGAAACAACCGTAAGTTATTTGCAATGAATGTGACCTCAAAGGAAACAAACCCAATTGATTTCATAAAGTAATGAGAAGAAGACGAGTAAAGCAGTCGAATGGAGAAGCCGAAACCCTTGGTCTAAAATTCACTTAAATGCTGATTACTGACCTCCAAGAAATCAATGGAGAAGCGATCCAGCTCTAACTACAGTCTAAATGATGAGTTTTAATTGGAACTGAAGTCTGATATCTAATTTCACTTCTGATTTTTAAGTGTGTTTTTTTGTAAACTGTCAAACATATGAAATCTGAAACCAATTTGATTTCACTTTTGTGTTTTGCTACTGTCAAAAAATAAACACCCAAAATCCCACAATCAAAAATCGATTTGAGTGCAGAAAAGCATGACTTCCTAAAAACTCAACTCATTTAAGCATTTCGTCGAACACTTTATGCTCAATAACTAAAAATCTTATAGTAAATGACACCAACCCACATTAAATTTGTTAAAGGTTACATGATTGTTGGGCTCATTAGGCAATGCAAGAAGCAAAAGGTAAAGAGTTCATGAAACAGGTTGATTCTTCCATGGCAATCTAAGATGAAACACAAAGAAGAAAACAAAACCTAGAAGTAAAAACAGATGGTGGAACATAAAATCAAACTCAGAAAATCGAAATCGAAATTAAACACAGAAAGAAAATTGTGGTGGTGATGATGAGAACTGACCCGACTGAGATTCCGGCGATTGCTCCGCCGGAGAGCTTGCTGTTTCCACGGAGGTTGGTCAAGTTTCCGATGGAGTTTCAGGGAGGCTGATGGCTGCTACACAATTTCTTCAACCCCCATAATTTGCCTTCTATTTATTTTCTTCGGATTTCCTTTTTCTTAAAACACCCATCTAGTTTAACAAAAATGAATCAAATATATAGGTTAGAGTGTTAGACTCGTAACCAAAAACTTGAAAAGCTTTCAACTTTAAGCTACGACCAAAAGAAGGATAAAAATAAATTGCTAAAGGATATATGATATTGGGTAACAAACGAAAAGGCTAAGACTCAAAGGGGTTTCAAGGGGTAAAGTACTAAAGAGGAGTACTTTTATAATAAGGGCTTTGACAAATTAAATAATCTTACAATGAGATTATTTAACAAAAACGAAAGCTAAAAACTGGGTTTGAAACGAAAGTCTCTATCAGTGCAATGGTGATGAATATTTTCCTTGTGGTCTTGACAAGCATTAAAGTGGCAAGTTCTACCGTGGGTCAAAGTCGGCATCCTTACGAAACGAATAAATAATTAAAGAATCAATCTCTCGTGGAATAGGGTGCGGCACTCATGGCAATTAGCATCCCATGGCATCTATCAAACTCAAATAACCTTATTTAGTGACTTCCTAACACAAGACTCTATGTTTCCACAACGATCAAAGATTTTGAAAAAAAAATGGTATCAAATTTTGAAATTTTCAAAAATTTGACGAAGAACAATACAAAAGTAAAAGGTTAACCCATAAAAGTAACAGTTAAGTCTACTTAACCCCCTCCTCACACTTAAAGTTTGCAGTGTCCTCAATGCAACAGTTAAAAACAAGTAAGGAGGTAGGGAAATAGAGAACTCCCCCAGGTTTTGAGACTTAGAACCTTCAGTGAAACAGAAAATTTCTGAAATCTACCTTGATGCGGGATCATCAAACGCTGCAGCTATTACCAAAACAAAAACAAAAACTTAAAAAGAAAATAAAAATAAAAATAAACCACACCAAACAATTACTTAAAGTCCCAAACAAAAATCCTAAACAAGCAAAATAAAATTGTCTTCAAACCAAACCACACAAACAAAATAAAAGTAAATTGTTTAGAATAACCATATCGAATGATAGAGATAAAAGAAAGAAAGATCATCGGGGGCCATGGAATTGGCGTTCCCAATCCTCAAATGATGGATATTCGGGAGGACTTTGGGTGTTGTACGGCCATATCGGTGATAGAGCGTATGGTGGTTGCAAATCCACGCCAAGGTGTGTAGCCATCATGTTGATCGCGCCACTTTGCCAGTTTTGTTGGCGAAGACCTTCTACCGAGTGATACTCCACCCTTTGAAAATGATTACCCTGCAAAATAGATATGTCAGATAATTGTTGGGTAATTCCATGATATGCCGTGTAAGGATTCCAATCTTGATGTTGTTGGGATTGATGAGCCGTGCTCGAAGTTTCTCTCTCTCTTGAGTCCTAGTTAGGGCTTCCCATGTTGGGTCGGATTTTGGTTCCACATGTAGGACAATTGACCTCCTTGCCGAACACTCGTCACTATCTCCATGCCTTTCATTTGCTCAATATCGATAAGTCTCATCTCTCCCACTTCGGTTAACGAGTGAATGACATCATCGGTTAAGATACCAAAGTGGTGAGCCAAGCGTGTTACATATTGGCCTCCGATCATTTGACTACCCTCTCGAAAACAACTTGCTTTTGCAAGCATTGTAGCAATAATGAAAGGGACATTAGGGTAGTTGTCCTCGGTATTAAGTTGGTCAAGGAGCTAAATATCGTATATGCTAATCTTCTTGTGACTAGAGGTACGGGTGTTGACCGCGTGAACCAACATTCGATGCAAGAGACGATCCTCGGAAGACATGATACCCTTTCCCTTGATGCTCGTAGAATAATTCCCCGCTCCAAGAATTAACCTAAATGGTTTGAGGACTGAAGTCTCCATCGTACGTACCCTTGCTAATGACCATATACTCGTCAAAACCTGAATGGTTCACTTCACGCTCGGTGTAGATTCCCAAAACTATGACGAATTCGGCCAATGACAGATTATGCCAAGTGCCACCAAGACGGAAGTTCATGCACTGTTGTCGACAATCCAAATTAGCGACTCGAGACTCAAATGTGAAGGTGGTCACGAACTCTATGATAAGTTCCCGATAAAGTGGCTCATTGAGATCAAAAACCGTTTCCCATGCATGGGAACGTGAAGTAAACGTCACCGTCTTCTCCAATTGCTCGCTTCTCAAAGTTTGCTTGGATTTGATCCAGGACTCCCAAGGTAGTAAGCGTTTCCCAATCGGGCCTCCTTGATACAACCACCTTCTTGTTAGAGATAGTGTTGACAATGTCGAGTAGTAAACTTTTTCATAACCACATGTACGGGACATGTACCTAATTTTACTATCCAAAACTTAACCGCGCGGGGCAGGTACTCGTGTCGAACTGAACCGAAAAGGAGTGGGTACCTACGGTTCAATTCACGGGCACCCGCATTTTGGCGAGTGTTTTGATTTACAGAAATTATATACTAGAAAATGAAGTTATTTTGTGACAAACTAAAACAATTAATAAAAGTATTAGAAAATGAAAATAAGAGTATGGATGATTGTCGTTGATACGAGTGTGAAAAACACTCTAGCCTGAATCTGACCGACAAACCAATGACAGGGGTGAACAAAGAAAACACAGTATGCGATGGAGATTCTTTTTAATATTAGTAACTTTTTATTATGAAATATTGACGAATATATTTTTCTATATAAACTAAATATATACGGGGAGGGGCGGGTACCCGCAGATAGTAAGAACCGAACCTGACCCGTGACTTAGCAGGTACCCTTATTTTTGGGTTTTTCGGGTCACGGGTTATTCGGGTATCAATTTTCTCAATTTTGGATCATACGGTTCGGTTCGGTTCTTCGGTTTTTCGGTTCTTTTGGGCTTCGGGAGACAACTTTTTTTTTGCTTCTTCACATCACATAACTAAATTTCCTCAAATATAAGTGCAGTAGCCTGTACTAGATCTCCCATCCATTCTTGATCCACCCCAATCTGCATAAGTGAAAACTTCTATCTATCGCTTAGAGGTCTTGCTGAAGAAAATCCCCTTTCCTTGGCTTTGTTTCAAATATTGAAGAATGCACAATACAACATATTGGTGATCTTTGGTTGGTCGATTCATGTATGTATTAACCATTCGTACTGTGAAGCTAATATCAGGCCAAGTGTGTGACAAATAAATAAGCTTTCCAACCAATCTCTAATAGCTTCCTTTGTCGATCAGCTTTGTTGTCTTCCAATTGTTGTCTTCCTTGCAAATCCATCGATGTTGAGGTTGTTACATCCCAACATCCTTGTTTCTTTCAAAACATCGACCATATATTTCCTTTGTGACACATAGATACCCTTGCTTGATCTCGCAACCTCTGTTCCCAGAAAGTATTTAAGCATCCCTAGATCTTTAACCTCAAATTCCTTTGCAAGTACTTCATTTATGCGCTTAAGCTCTTCCATGTGATCACCTGTTAAAATTATATCGTCTACATAGACGATCATGATGGCTTTCTTACCTGTTGAACAGTTTTTCACAAACATAGTATGATTAGTTTGACATTAAATGAACCCTTGTTGCTTCATGACCCAAGTTAGTCATTCAAACCATGCCTTTGGTGACTGTTTGAGTCCATACAATGACTTTCTAAGCTTACACACCTTACAAAAGGATTCTTCTAAGTTGAGACCGGGTGGTACATCCATGTACACTTCCTCTTCTAACTCCCCATTGAGAAAAGCATTCTTTATATCCAACTGATGCAAGGGCTAGTCCAGACTTGCTACCAGTGCAAGCAACTCTCTTATAAAGTTGAACTTGGCAACAGGTGCAAACGTTTCTCCATAATCAATGCCATAGGATTGTGTGAACCCTTTGGCCACCAATCTTGCCTTGAATCCACTAACCGTTCTATCAACATTATATTTCACCCGTGAACACCCATTTACAACCATCTCGACCCTGATATATTTTTTATTCTTGATGGTCCCCACACATCGCTGTGGATTAAGTGAAATGGGTAAAAAGCCTTATATGGCTGGGCATGATATGAATTTCGAGTATGTTTAGAGAATTGACAAACTTCAGATTTAAATAGAACTGTACTTGTATTAATTAATCCTGGAAATAATTTTTGCAAGCACATGAAACTTGCATGTCCTAATCTACAATGCAAAAGATGGATGTTATCCTTCTTTTGAACTGGGAAATAACACTAATAGGATATCTAGGTGGCATACGACTTGTTTTCAAGAAGTAGAGATCCCTATGCACTTTAGCACTGCCAATCATCATCCCCGAGTTTGAATCTTGAAATTCACATAAGGTGGGAGATAACTTAGTAATACAATTAAGATCTCTCGTGAGTTTAATAACGGATACCAAGTTATAGGTAAGATTAGGAACGTAGAGAACTGATTTGAGAGTTATCTCTTTTAAGATAATGATAGAACGTATACCCTTCACATCTGAAAAAATCCCATCAGCAGTACGAACTATGGCTTCGGTATTGTCAGGCAGAAGTTCGCTAAAGACTAATCCCGCTCATATGATCAATAGTAGCTCTGGTGTCAACAATCCATTCACCTGTATTAACTTTGCATTAAGGGCAGTGAACGAGCGATCACCTTGAGCCACAATTGTTGTGGAGTTTCCTCCTGTTGCTGATTTAATGGTTAACTGCAGCATCCTTTCCAACATCTCCTTTGTCTGAGGCTTTCTGTGCAGTCTCCAACGTACGATCAAGAATTTTTCAATGGTCACACAAAGGACGATTAGCTGATTGTTGAGCATTGTTGGTTACATTGTTGCGGAAGTTTCCTTAAGGTTGTTTTAGGCCATAACTACCTTACTGTTTACCCCAATACATGTTCTGTGTTTTGGCCACCAACGCTGATCTTTCCTTATTTGGTTCAATAATCGTTGATCTCAACATCACTTTTCGTCGCGTTTCTTCTTTACAAACTTCCGAGATGGCTTCTCATACGCTAGATAAAGGCTTACAACCTAGTATCCTTCATCGGACCTCATCAAGATTTTGATTCAAACGGAGTAAGAATTTTAAACTCGCTCTTTTTCTTGAATCTCTCTGTATTTTTTCATGTCAGTGGGACAACTTCATGAAATATCATCCAAGAAACTATTGCCAGAGACAAGTCAACAGGTTGAAGTATTCTGTTACGCTTCTTTCTTGCTGGCGTAAATCGTGCAATACTCCCTTTATTTCAAAGATTGCGGATGCGTTATCTTTATTCGACTGTTATCTCAAACTGCTTCCCGTATCTCCTTGGTTTTCTTGTAATACATAAATTTCTCACCTGTTTTGTTAGTCATTAAGTTCAAATACCAAGACTTTACCATGTTGTTCTCAGTCTTCCGTGTACGATAGTATGGACTATCCTCCGTTGGCGATGGGGCTGCTCCTGTTAAGTACTTTTCCTTTCTTTTTCCGCTTATGAAGTTCATCAAGGAGCGCGACCACTGATTGAAGATGTGGCCTATGAGCTTGTGACCAGTGATCATAATGATTGAGTGGTGTTTGTCATTGTCGGCTGTTTGGTTGAATCAGAGGTGCCACTCTCTAATTCGCTGACCAAGGATGTGTTACGATATTTCGTCATGGTGATTAGAATGGATCATGACTGCTCTGATACCATATAGAAAATTATGAACAGGAAAGAGTAATTCTCTTATTAATTCTATCAAAAACAGAAAAATACACTAATTATTTAAAGCCAGATACAACTAACTAACTGTTTTGCATGTATTTTACACCTTTTTCATGCATTAGATAGGTTATTTTCTTTCTTAGTTTAATTAGTTCATGCATCTTTCTCCTTATTTTGCATTTTTCCGTTCAAAGTGCGAGTATTTTGCTATTGGTACGTAATTGGGTGTTTTGAGCTCATTTGTATAGGGACTCGGTGAAAACGGTGGCGATACGCGAGGTGGAGACGAGGAGGATCGAGATGGCAAGATAGGAGATGAGAGTGATTGATAACACCAAAATTATACATGTTTTGGTGGTGCTTAATTGGTTGAATTTACCCCGTTTATCACTTGATTCTCACCTAATTACTCACGAATTGGTATGTTTGTTACTTTTGAAGGTATTGGAGAACACGGAGCTAAAAAGTGCGGAAAATAGGCGAAATTGTGCGAAAGTTGGAAAAGTACAAAACAGGAAGTTTTAGCGATCGCGAAGTGAAGGTTTTGGCGCCGCCAAGACTGATATTCGAGAAGGTTCCTGCTTTTTATCAACTTAGCACCGCGAAGATGAAGTTTAGCGCCGCGAAATTGGCATTTGCACTCTCAAGAAGATTCCAGAATTTGCCAAAAATATAAGGAGTAGGGTTTTTAAGTGTTTCGCCCCGCGAACGCCTACTTGGCGAACGCGAAACAGCTTCCGGACCTTCTTTTAAATACTGTTCTCAGCCTTCAGTTCCATAGGCATTCTTAGACAGAAAAATACAGTAAAAGGGTCAGTTGTACCAGTTGGTTAGTGGTTTGGAGGGAGAATCAAGTGTGGAGAGAGGAGACGCTGCGCCGATACGGATACTCGATTAATCATCTGTAGCTGTATGGTCGGTAGAATGTCTGTTTTTATCTATACTTATTCTGTTTTCCTAGCTATGAGTAGTGAGTAGTTTTCTATGTAGTACTTATCGTGGTAGATGAACCATGTGGATATGATTTTATGGTTTTAATGATTATTGATTTATTTTGGTTAATTGAATGTGGTTTTATGATTCCAATTTGATTCCTGCTATTTCGTGTGTTTGAACTCGTTGGTTGGGTTTGCTTTTGGACCAAAAAAGTAGACTCCATTGGGTTAATCAACCTCTCTTGACTTATCCTTCGAGACCTCGGAGAATTAGGTTAAGTGGTTTCTTGGACCGAGAGAAACTAGATTGTAAAACACCGGTTAGTTGAGATAGGATTGGGTGACTGATATTTAGGTTGTCTGACAATCAGCCTAGGTATTGGGACTAGGAGGACCATTCTAGTTGACAATCATATTATCTGCATGTTAGGGTGTCCCAGACTTAAATCCTTACAATAGCCAAATCAATCATACTTTTATGTAACTTAATTATCCACTTGGGGATTCACTATGCCATGATGAGTGCTACTGTTTTCTTTATTATTGTTAAATCAGTTTTTATTCTGCTTTCTAGTTCTTTAGTTGTTAATTTAGTTTTCAAATCATTTTCTCAAAAACCCCCCATAGCCTTAGATTAATTAAACTAATAGGATTACCAGTCTGTTACTTGACCGTTCCCAGTGGTAGATACGATACCTGGACTTTCCTACGCTATATTGCTATCGATCAGGTACGCTTGCCTGTGAATGTGGTAATAGGTGGTTAGGCATTAGAGGTTAAAACTTGTTACGCTTTTTATAGTTAATATTTACCGCATCAGTGATGATGGGATGGACGGAAAGAACGCTGGAAGAAGCTCGGGATCGGAGAGTGAAGACGGTGGTTACAAGCATTGAAGAAAAACCAAGATTTTAAGAATATCAGCTAGCTAGCGATCGCTAGCTAGACAAGCTAGCGATCGCTAGCGACGCATTCTATCCCGCGAACTTTTGTTGCCCAAGGGCATTTTGGTCTTTGTGTACTCCTTTAAATACTTGTTTTGCACGTGGATTTTGGGGGGAGACTTGATTTGAACATTTTCCAAGTAGTTAAGTGGTAGTTAGATAGATCTAGATCTAGGTTTTGAAGCTTTAATGGAGTTTGAGAGCTTGCTTGATTTGGGGATTGAAATTGCCATGGATTTTCAAATTCTATGAAGATTCATCCTCCATTGATAGTAATTGTATCTCCTCCTTTTCTATCTTGTTGAATTCATGCTATTTTCGATTAATAGATTGTAGATTTGATAGTTTGATTGTGTTGCTTTGTTGATTTGATTCATATTGCTTTCTTAGGTTTGATTGTTTCATTTTTCTGCACCTCTTGTGTTTTTAGTTGAATTGATTCTATTAGATGATGTTGCATGTGTTTGATTTTAATTCATTCATGTTTGTAGGATTTGATTGCATGTGGAATTATGAATTTGTATGTTTTAGGATTAGGAAGCTTCAATTTGTTCATAGAATATATAGATCTAAGTTTTCTAATTGTTCTTATCATTTTAGATTGTTGATTTCATTCATTGTATGTTTAGGTTATCATTCATGTTTGATAGTTGTATTGTGGTTTCATTTTAGGTATAGTATTAGGTTTAAGTCATTTGTTCTAGTTTGAATTAGATTGATGCAAATCTTGAAGTAGAGATTGGAATCATATTATGTAGAATCAAGTTTGGTTAATTGATCGTTTTCTCGACTAAATTGTGTGTGTATGGATTTGACCTAAGTTAGTTAATGGAAGTTAACATGACTAAGTATGTCCAATTTGTTTTCCAAACAATTGCTAGTCGAACGGAAGTTCGGTAGTGATTTAGTTCAAATTGACCAAATATTGATATCATGCTATGGGAATAAGCATCGGACGTCAATAGGATTTTATTCCGAGCATAGTTCTTGATAGAATCGGTACGGAAGTAACCAAGTTTTATCAAGAACTAGTCCTTCATTTCGGAAGAAATGTGGATGTTCTTTGCCTCGGAAATTCTCTTGATTCGACATAATAAGGTTTCCGAATCTCGATGTTAAGAAGTGTAGCTTTCTAATTTGTCGTTTGTTATAGTTAGACTTTTCTTAGTCCATCTATTTTAGAATCTTCCAAAGTTTTGTTTCATTTCCCTCGTTATTCGTAGATAGTAGATAGTCGTTAGTTGTACTTAGTTTAGATTGTCCCCTTGATTGATTGTTCTTACTTAGATAAAATTCGTTTTGTTGACTAGCGTAGAAATCTATCTTTGCAAAACCGGAAATCCGCATAACTTGCGAATCAAAGATGTAACTCTATGCTTTATCCATTTCCTCTCCGTGATCGACCCGTATGCTACGTTACGATACCGTACGCTTGCGGTTTATAATTAAAGCTTGATTTTCGATTTAAAAAATACGTATATTTCGAGCGAAACAAGTTTTTGGCGCCGCTGCCGGGGAGGCAATTAGGTAGACATAGAGTACGATCTTTGATGAGTTCGATTATGCTTTCTCATCTCTTCTTTCTTATTTTTGGTCTTTAAAAAAAATTGTTTTTTAATAATGAATAGTGCCTAGCGATCGCTAGGTGCTCATGCTAGCGGTCGCTAGCAAATTTTCCTTGGTTTCTGTTTTTCCTCGCGATCACTTTAGCTCGCTAGCTATCTGTTTTTTTGGGTCTAGCGATCGCTAGCCCTGCACCCTAGCGATCGCTAGGTGCCCTGTTTTGCCAAATTGTGTGCTTTTTGTCCAATTTCCTCATTCCTTTCTTCTTGGTTGCTATATTGATTGTTATCCACACGTTCCTTGATGCGTTTGTTGATGTTTCTCAGCGAGAAGTTTATGATTAGGAGATCGCAAGCTAAGAAGAAATTGATTTTCGATCCCGAGATCGAAGCTACTTGTCGTAGACAAAACGCGGAACGTTTGAGGAAGTTAAAGGAATCGAGAATGGCGGACGAAAGAACTCTCAAAGACTTTGTGCAACCTCGTTTTAGTAGCACGTCGAGCATCGCTATGCCAACTTCAACCGCGCATAACTATGAGATCAAGACGAGCTTGATTAACTTTGTGATGATGGATCGATTTGGCGGTTTACCGATGGAGAATCCGTCGAAGCATCTTAATTCCTTCATCGAGAAGTGTAGTACTTTGAGGATTAACGGTCTTGACGAGGAGGCTATTCGGCTTAAGCTTTTCTCCTTTTCGTTGAAAGATGGTGAGAAGGAATGGCTTAAGGGTCATGAGCCGGATTTCTTCACTTCTTGGGATGCTCTCGCTAAGGCTTTCATCACGAGATTCTTTCCACCGGGGAAGACGACAAATCTTACTAAGGCAATCACGAACTTTGCGCAAGGCCCGATGGAAGAGCTTTATGAGGCTTGGGAACGTTTCAAGAATCTTCAACGTAATTGCCCTCATCATGGAATCGAGGATTGGAGGCTAGTTCAACTTTTCTATAACGGTTTGAGGCCGGAGACGCGCTTCGCGATTGACACATCCGCCGGTGGTACAATCATGACTAAGACGCCCGGTGCGATCAAAGATTTGATTGAAAATTTGGCTATAAATCACTACCAATGGCCAAATGAGAGAGCATTACATGGGAGGATGCATTCTACACCCGATTCCGACGCTATGGCTACACTCGTAGCTAAGATTGAGAACCTAAACGCATCATTCGAGGAAAAGATAGCTCAAATCACAAAAGTGCCTCAACAACCACAAGATGCTCCTAACATTTGCGTGGTTTGTGGTGGTTTAGGCCACGACTCGACCATGTGTCCATCCACCGCGGGGTTAACTATGGAAGAGTTAAATACTTTGCAAGTTCAACCGAGGGGGCAATATCGGGTCCATGATCCGTTCTCTCGCACTTACAACCCCGGTTGGAGAGACCACCCTCGCTTATCCTACAAAAACAACCAATCCCGTTCAATTCAACAACAACCACTCCCTCAACAAGAAGTTCTTCAACCTCAACCTCAATTCCAACCTCAACCACCTTTTCTGCAACAACAATCATACTACCCTCCTCAACCTCAACCCCAATACCAACCCCGTGCACCACCTCCACCTCCTCCTAATCAACCACTTCAACCGCCTCCACAAAGATCCTATCTAGAATCACTTCTTGAGACCCAAATTGCGCAACAAAACCAAAAGAACGACTATTTCCAAAACTCGTTGACGCAAGTCACTACACGTCTCGAAGCGATGACAACTCATAACAAGATGATCGAGACGCAAATCGCGCAATTGGCTCAACAAATCGCCAATTCGGTAAGGCCTCAAGGTCAATTACCGAGTCAACCGGAACCCAATCCGAGGGCTCAAATGAACGCGATCACGTTACGGGATGGAAAGATTCTAAAGGAAGTTGAGAGGAAGACGAGGAATGTGGTTTCACATGGTGGTAATGGAGGCGTCTCTAAGGCAAATGAAGGGGAGAATGCTGTTCAAACGGGTGATCCACCGGTTGAGGGTTCGGTCAAAAAGCCTACACATGTCCCGAATGTTCCGTTTCTGGCTCGTTTGGCTAAGGCTAAGTTGGAAGCTAATCTTGGGAAGTTTTTGGAAATGATGAAACAATTGCATATCAATATTCCGTTCATGGATGCGATTACCGAAATCCTGACTTATGCGAAGTTCCTCAAGGATCTTATCTCAACCAAACGTCGAAGCCGAATCATTTTGTCCGAGGAGTGTAGCGCACTCATAAATACCGTGGTTCCCGAGAAGTTAGGCGATCCCGGGAGTTTTTCGATTCCATGCTCTATAAATGGGTTATCAATTCATCGAGCGTTATCCATGCTCTACAAGTGGCCTATATTCTAGCCCAATTGGTGACGTCATCATCAGAAGAAATTTGCGGGCAAAATCCCCCACTCTCACAAGAAACTGTCACTGCCACGAGCTCTGGCCGCCGCTGTTCATCATCGTTAATGCCGATAAGCTTTCTATGATTCAAAACCATCCATTAACTTAAAGATTTTGTTTAAAAGATAGAAACCAATCTTCTTCTTTTCACTTCTTGTAATTGAACGTCGTTGGATCCGTCGGAGATGGATCTGTACGTTGCCGAAACCGACGAAGTGATCTACAAACGAAAGCTTAGAAAACAGATCTCGAGAGGTAGAGAACGTATGGCGGCATGCAGTGGAGCGGTGGTGGTGGTCGCTGATCTTGTTTATCGTAGAAATGAGGAGGGAGGGTGTGGCGAATGGTGGTGGCGTCGGCGGTGGTGTGTGGCACCGATGACAGTGCTAGAACTGCTGTTTCTCATATCTGAAATGGGTTAAGGTTTGGGTAGGATTGAGACTTGAAAGTGATGTGGTGGTTGGTGAGAAAGAAGAATGAGATGGGATCAGAATTTTAAAAGGTCCAAAATACCCTTTTGGGTTATAATCAAGTGTGACACTATCAAAAATTAAAGAGTTGTTATCATGGTCTTCTTTTATTAATAGCCATTGATTTATAATATCTAATGGTCTAGATTGTTCCTCAAGTTCACACAATTAAAAGGGTTTTCATTAGATTATTCATCTCTCTCTCTCTCTCTCTATATATATATATATATATAAGTTGGTTCAAATTAGAACCCACCCAATTTGTAAAAACAAATGAACTAACCACAATTACATATGATGTGCGCCCATGTGGGTCCCACATATTATAAAATCATATATGACTAAGGCGGGTCCCACCACTGAATCGTATATGACTTTTTAATACGTGGGACCCAATGGACCCACATCAATATATGTCTATAGTTAGTTTCTACAAATTGGGTTGGTTTTTGTATGAACATGCCACAGACACACACATATATAGTGTTAGGTTCAAATGTGAACTCAATTTTGGTTATAAACGTGAGGACCACAAAAATCTGGCCACATGGCAATATTCATTCAGAGTGAATATTACCATGTGGCGTGATTTTTGTGGTCCCCACGTTCACAATGAAAAATAAGTTTTCATTTGAACTCTCTCTCTCTCTCTCTCTCTCTCTCTCTTTCTACCATGTGGCGTGATTTTTGTGGTCCCCACGTTCACAATGAAAAACAAGTTTTCATTTAAACTTTCTCTCTCTCTCTCTCTCTCTACCATGTGGCGTGATTTTTGTGGTCCCTACGTTCACAATGAAAATTAAGTTTTCATTTGAACTCTCTCTCTCTCTCTCTCTCTCTCTATAAAGGTTCAATTGTTAACCCAAAAAGGGTGTAAGCCCATCACCGCTAATCAAAAATTTCCGTTTCAATTTTTTTTCTTTAATATAAAAAGGGCATAAATGTCATTATGAAATAGAAGTAATATAAATAAAAAAACAATATTATATTTCCATACTTATCAGCAACCTATTTTAGAGTATGTATCTATAATTCCCTAATTTCATGCCTAAGATTAAGATGTTTAATTTCAATTGAATCATCATCAGAGTTGCATATCATCCATTTTTTGAACATTATTGAAACTCACTACCTTTTACTTTTGTTTCATAAGATGAAATTTCAAATGGATCAATTTGATGAGTATTTCGAAGATGTTGTCGATGATGAACAATCTTATGAATATGACGAGTATGAAACACCGGCTGAGGATAATGATATTGTGTCAACAAATGAAGGTTAGTAGTGAAACCAAATTGGAAAGAAACACATGGAAAAAGTTTCACCGTTTTAGATAACTTATGAAACAAAAAAAAAACATCAAAATGTTTTTGTAAACAAAATCAAATAAGAAAAACAAACTTCGTATGAAACACAATCTTCGTATGAAACTCGTTGGTGTTGGGTTGGATGAAAACACCCAAGCTTTGGGTCCTCCATTAATACACACAAACTTCGTATGAAACCCGTCGTCTTCAAAGCAGCGATCCCTCGATAGACACTAAAAACACCAAAAACACACACAAACACAGACACACAAATACTTTTGTTGATAGTGGTGGTGCTAGTGATTCTGGCGTGCTCTCAACGGCAAAACCAATCGCTGGTGGCCGGTGCTAACGTGGAGAATGGCGACAAGTATCAGAAGACGGAGAGCATGGTGTACAACGGCGGTGACGAAACGGATAACATGCCCAAAATCGTCGTGATTATGCCCGGAGATGAACCTTCGATGTACCTAGCAACAACCACCATGTCGCCGGTGCCAGCACGGTCAAAGTTTGAAATGATGAGATAATACTCGTTTCTGATTTTGTTTTCCAATCCCACAAATTTCGCTGATTTTGTTTGATTTTGGAATCCTTGTTATGTTGCCATATATCATTGTTTTCTTTTAGATTGATATCAGACTCAGTAGACCACTTTGCCCTCACTTATGATTATTAATTCCATGTGTGTCCATTTGTAATTAAAATATTACAATTATGCCACCTTGCAACTCCTAATCAATCCTAATAATCTATTTGATTAATCAACGACTTCCATGGGTTTACAAAGTTTACACTCTTTTTTTGGTTTACATTTGAACCTCTCTCTCTCTCTCTCTCTATATATATATATATATATATATATATATATAGAGGAAAGTTCAAATGTGAACTACTATTTGGTTGTGAACGTGAGGACAACCAAGAGCGCGACACGTGGCGACTTTGAGTGTGGTCCCCCTCTTTAATTCAATGCCCTCCCATGAATCGCGCCTAGTCACCCGCCGTGGACCTGACGTGGCGCTTAGTCATCCGCCACGTGTCGCCCTCTCGGCTGTCCTCACGTTCACAACCAAAAAGTGGTTCACATTTGAACCCACCCCTATATATATATACATTGTCACCCACCCCCATACACATATACACATATATATATATATACATTGTGTATATTTTCAAAAATGACATACATACATACAATTAGCGCTTGTGATTAGGGATGGTAACGGGAGAATATGGGGTGGGTACCCCCTTAACGGGAACTAGCCCCACTTTTTGGATTGGATTAGATCAATTCGAACATCCAATTTGGATCGGTCAATTCTTGGATGAAAATCGAACCGACCAAAACCATTTAAGATTTCTGATTATCCATCCAATTACCATCCAATCATCATCCAACTACCCATCCGATTAATAACTTTTCTAAAGGACAATTAATAATTAATTTAGTATTATATATATAATATATTAAAACAATTCACCATCCATTGGATGTCAGATGAATCCATTCGATCCAAAGCACATCCAACATGAATATCTAATGGATGGAACCAAATTGATCCAATCATTCATTTAATTGGAAGAATTCAACATTCAATGAATGATTAGATCGGTATAGTTGAAAAAATCGAATATCCAATAGATGATCGGATTGATTAGGGCTGGAAAGCTGAGACCCATTCCCGAAACCCAACTTGAACCGAACACGAAATAGGTCGATACAAACCCAAAATACCCCCTTTTTGTTTTCCCACCCAAATTTACCTCCCCCTCTCCCTCAAAATTCTCCATTGCCAACCCTATGTATGTACCTAACTTTATAAGTCAAAAAGAAAAACCGTTGAAGACCTTTGGTAGTGCAACCCACAATCCTGCAAAGTTCGAGCTGTCATATCAGCTTTACCCACAAACCCATAATAAGTCTGAAATAGGAGTATCACCCACCTACAAGCCCGAATACCCAATGTGTGTGTGTGTATCAGGGGCGGACCCACTTAAGTTCCAAGGGTGGCACGTGCCACCGTATCGTTCCTCCGTCGCAGTGTAAAAAATAGGGTCGTGAAAGGTGCCACCGTATTAATTTGCTGTGTGCCACCATAAATATTTTGAAACTGCAATAAAAACACAAACTTTTCTTGGTTTAGGTGGTAAGTTCCTTGCTTTTCAAAGGGGAGGTTATGGGTTCAAATCTTGTTAGAGTCATTTTTCTAGTTTTTAGCTTTTAATATCATATTTGTTATGTTTCTAAAAACATTTTAATAATAAAAATCGAACCCGAGACCTTTCAATTAAAAAGCAAAGCACCAACCACTAAACCAATATTGTTTTTTGTTAAAAAAATTATATATGTTTCTTATAGTTAAATGGTGCCACCGTTAAAAAAAATTTCTAGGTCCGTCCATGGTGTGTATATTTCATAAAAAAAAGAAAAAAAGAGAGAAAGATGAAGAGAGAGTAGGCTTACTAGGTTGCCAAAACCGACCCCTTGAGCCCGCCTGAAGCCCATTGTAGGGCGTATCTCTGCCCACTCGAGCCCACAAGCTCGCATGGAGGAGCCCGCGTGAAACCAAATGGTGCTACGGAGGCCTAATTGATACATATTTATTTATCAATCTAAATAACTAATAGAGTTTAGCTTACAATATATAAGAAATAACCCAAATGAACATAACAAAAGTTTATAAGCTTGTGTCAATATTTGTTAGTTATTGTTTTATTGGATTATTACTAACTATTCTTAATAAAACAATTCAATTTATAAAAATGTAGGATGTTTATCTATATAATAGAAATTATATTTTCTCTTACTCTTTAACCTACTCAATCCTTCTACCTACTTTATTACTTGACAAGTGTTAAAATTTAGAAATAATATGAACAAAGGTAATGAATATATGGAAAATTGGTTGGTATATAGTATTGAAAGTGTATCACGATAATACATGGTATCGACTTATTTAATTATTTATTTAATTTTTGTATTTTTATGTATTGAATATCAAACATTATAGTTTTAGTTATTTTATTTTCAACGCGGGAATGTTTTCAAGCTTTATTCCTTGCGATCAAAACTCTTTAAACACAACACATATTACTTGCAATCTGAAAATGTCATTCAAATTCGAACAAAATAACAATTTTCGGTACATATAACTTTAAGTTGATACAAAATCAACACTAACATGTAAAAAATCGAAAAAAGTTGTTATTAAGTACAATTAATTGGTACATAATATAAAATTTCATGTATCAACTATACCCGACTGATATATGATATTGAATGAAAAACTTGGTATCATACCAATTACTAAGTTCACTAGGAAATTCAATCATATATACGATAAAATGATCAAATCCACTAACACTGAAATACCTTAAATTTGTTCTATTTTACATATAAATCAAAAAATTTGAGTACAATTTTGATCAATAAAATTGACATATTTCAAAATTTTCAGATTCATAACCAAACGTGGTTTTAATGTTTTCATTCAAATGCAAAACAACCAATGACAGTTGACTTCTTGTTTGTTTTTGAAAAAAATCGTCGACAAAAGGCCTCCAAGCGAAGAGATGAGATGATTACAAGAATGTTTATGTTACAAAATCCCCCTTAAGTTTTCACATAATGACAGAAAAGTCCCTTAATTATTTGAGTTTTAAATCATGTGTGTGTGTGGGGCCTTGTATAGCTTTTTTATGTGGTTATAATCAAGTCGACACGGCTGGAAAGCTCTTCCATGATTTGTCTGAATCCATAAGTTTGCAAAGATATTTTTAAAATGGTTCCTTCTCCATGAAAAAAAAAAAACTTTTTTTTTTCCAATGTCTAATAATCATTTTATTTTAAAATATACAAGTATGTATTTAAATTAAGTATCGATTTCTTATCATGCATATCTTTAACTATGTATCGCTCTAAGAGCAATTTATTCATTTTGATTTTAGCAACATAATCGAAGAAAATTTGGACAGCTTCCAAGTTACAATAGTTTCATTTTTTTCCAATTAATTATCGCACTCTAATTTAATATAAACACATGTTATTGTTTTATTTCTATAAATGTAGTAAAAATAAGCTAGCTGACAATCAATACATGTTTGGATAGATAATAAGCTAGCTTATAACGCCTTTTGTACCACAAACAGGTACGCAAGCGGGTAGGGGAAAAATTTCAGTGGGTTCAACGGCTTGGTGGTAGGATACAATTTAATTGTAATAGGATAGTTAAGCTTGGTGGTAAAATTTCAATTAACGTATAAGCTACCAACTAGTTAGTTTACCAAACACAAGCTTAACTATCCTATTACAATTTGATTTCAGATAAACCAAAACACAAAAAAATTATTCATCAAGTCCTTAATTTATCATAACTAAATCAATTACATAGTTTTCTTCAATCATAATTCAAATACCATATTAAAATCAAGATCTAACATTATTGTTAATAAAAAGTTAAAGGAAATTATTGATAACGAAAGTTACAACTTTATCTATTTTAGGAAGCTTTCAATGTGGCAAAAATTTTCTTCCATAAAAAGTTATGTGATAATAGAAAGGGGGCCTTAATTGAATATCTTGAAACTTAAAGGTGTAAAATATAAAATGATAAAGAGTTTGAACCAATAATATTAACAGAAACCAACCTGCAACACAAAATCAATTCTCATCACTCTCTCTCTTCTTCTTCTTCCTTCTTCCTGAAAATGGCGACGGTTCCTCTTGGAGCTCATCTCCACCATTGTTGTCGCTTAGAAATCCCTAAATTTACCATCAATTCCTTAAAATCTAAGCAATCTTCTTTGGATTGCAGTAGGAAAGGGAGTTCTATCCTAAAAAATGGCGCCAAAATCCGCAACTGGAGGCCTCGTTTTGATTCTAGGGTTCCGAGCAGGACGGTAATAAGAGCTTCCTCTAATAGCTCCGGCAACACAGCTGTGCTTGATGCAGCCGTGTCCGATGACGTCATCTTCCGAGAAACGTTTCCATTGCAACGCATTGAAAAGGTTCTTTTCCAAACTCAATATCTCATCTCTGTGTCTTGTTGGATTACTTGAAAGTGCATTGTATTGATGTATTCACATTCATTGAAGTTTATATTTTTAATTTAAAGTTACAAATTTTATATTTTTAATTTAAAGTTACATTTCACACCCTTATACTAATTTACTTTCATGGGTTGTTCTAGTTTTCTATGATTTATTTCCAATTTCTGTTATATTAAGCAATATAACTGTATCTTAACTAAAATATGTCTTAATTTTAACGAACTATACTCCTTATAATCGATTTGTCTATACCTTCAAAACCAGGATAATGTTACATTTTTTGATTTAATTGTATTATTATGTAATATATATATATATATATATATATATATATATATATATATTTAGGAATGAGCACGGTTCCGTTCGGTTTTTGGCCGAACCGAAAACCAAACCATTCAGTATTTGAAATTCCAAACCGTTTGGTATTCGGTTCGGTTCGGTTTTAAAAGATCGAATATGTTGTGGTTTTCGGTTTTCACTTTTTCCTTTTCCGGGTTCGCTTCAGTTGTCAAAACGTGTTAAGTTGTTCTTAGTGTTTGACAAATTTTGGGTTTTTGTGTAAAATCAACCAAATCGAAAACCCAAATTGATCCCAAACCAGGTGTGAAATCGATACCAAATCAATGACTTCTTACGGTGTTCTGTGGATTTTCTTATGGCAGGTTCAGAAATCTGCTTTGATAACAAGTACTAGAACTACAAAGAGTATATTTTTGCTGTCAAACTTGCAACATATTTCATTCCAATTTATTCAAAAAAATACTATGACATAAAAAATAATCCAAATTGCAGCTAGTTTCTTTGAAAATGGAGGATGTAGTATAAAACTACAAGAAAGAAACCATGTTAGAATTTACTGGTCTTATGTTCATTTCACAAAAGAAATACTATTAAACATTAGAAACTATGTAATGTAAACTTACATAGAGAAACAATGATAGAATCTTAAAAAACGATCGTATATGACTAGGCCCAGATACCATGTAGGATAATGAATTCCTTCGTTATTTTATTTCATATGGTTCCAATACATAGGATATATACAACAATAGTTTAGGCTAGATATCACTAGGAGATCAAGCTTATATACAAGATATTTACATGCCTATTATAAAGAGATATACATGATATGCTAACAAAGACTAAAGAAAACAAGGAAACAGGTAGCAAGTCACCATGGTAGAGCAAGGTGTGCATGGGTCCACAAGAATGTCAATGTGAAAATCATTCTTAAACGTCAATCGAAGTCGCAACAAAACAGCATCTGAGATGTCCTTCAAGATCTACAACAGGCTCTCTGACATTCGGATGACATGGTACTACATCAAAAGACTTGCAACAATGGGAAGAAGTTGGCGATCCGGGAAGTGTAAGCTTGAACCAACTTCATGAGATTATTGCTGGTCGGGTATCATGCTAACAAATGACATAGGTGACCTGGACTTCCAATTAATTTGCAAAACACTACCAGAACTATTAAGAACTATCAAGAGATCCCTGGAGGAACTGCAAAGTGCAAAGAGTGTCCTGGATATCGAGAATTTGTCTAACAGTCTCTGGATTATCAACAAACTGAAAATTTATCTAAACTTCAGGAATTGACTGAAGAGTGGTTCAACAAGGCTAAAACGCAGTCACCAAGGCTCATTTGTAACATCCGTTCCACATTGGTCGGAGAGGTGAACGAAGCATGCCTTATAAGGGTGTGGATACCTCTCTTAGCACGAGGCCTTTTGGGTGGAACTTGTTCCATGCCAGAAACAAAACCGTGCGCTACAGGTTGGTTAAATCCAGGGGCAAAGCGGACAATATTGTGCTACGGGTTATGGGGGCGTTACATCATTGAAGCATGGGGATAAGTTGATGACTCCCTCACTCTCGTAGAGTATAATCAGGCATGATTAGATACATAAAACAAAACACAATGGAGAATGGAGACAGAACTGGTCCACAACAAGAAGCAATGATGAAAATAATATGAAAACAGATTACAGGACCGGTAACTCTATGCTTGATATAACCAGGAATGATACACCAAATTTTAATATGGTTTTTACTTCTAATACTTTTAAATAATAGTAAAGGAAAATAACAGTCCTGTGGAACATGGAAACACAAGATCCCTTTGGTTATTCCTTTATTCTTTTCTTCTTATAAGAGATGCAATATGAATATTAAGTCCTATATCAAGTGTTGCTTTTGTTGTATTTCTTGTTGCACCCAACTTGTATGTGTAGCTATGTTGGCTTGTTAATGGTTGAATATCACTGACAGGTGGAAGGAAAGATATTAATCAGATTAGATAGTGGTAAGGATGAAGAGAACTGGCAGCTAACTGTAGGATGTAACCTTCCAGGGAAATGGGTTCTTCATTGGGGAGTTAATTATGTCAACGACATTGGCAGGTTTGCTTGACCATGTAGTGATAGTTATATCTTTTTGCACTCTTGTTAAAGTATATGTTCCGATACTTGAACAAATCTTATAACAATAAATATGTGCACACACACATATATGTACATATGCACATATGTCTCTAAGTATATCTCTCTCTCTCTCTCTCCATGTATATGTGTGTGTGTGTGTTTGTGTAAAGAATGCAGTTTTAGTCTAATCGAGAAAAGGTTCCATCATGTTCTTCATGACTGGCACATATGTTTTCATTTATTATGATTTCAAATATTTTCTGCCCCTTTTAAAGTGCGTTATCCGATGTCTCAAGAATTAAGTCATTGTTGGTCACTTAGATTCCCATTTTCATACTCTGTTTATTCAATGCCTGTAGTGAATGGGATCAGCCTCCTGTTGAGATGAGACCCCCGGAATCTATTTCCATAAAGGTATCTAAGTTTATTTTGGTCAAGTGCACTTTATTGTTTTCTAGTGGAATGTATAAGATGTTGCAGTACCCTTTCTTTTCAGGATTATGCAGTTGAGACCCCTTTAGTGAAATCGTCGACAGTGACAGAAGCAGATCAAATTTACGAAGTGAAAATTGATTTTAACACTAAAGGCTCAATTGCCACTATTAATTTTGTATTGAAGGTAATAGTTGAAGTTGTTAGTGATTTGTGATCTTTGTTTGCATCTTAATTCTGGCTTTTTTGCACTTAATTACTCATGTCTCTGAAATGATTTAGGATGAAGAAACTGGATCTTGGTATCAGTATAGAGGGAGAGATTTTAAGGTTCCACTTATGGATTTCCCCAATGATAATGGCAATGCAGTAGCGTCTAAACAGGGGTTTGCCGTATGGCCAGGTTGGACCGTACCGACTTTGTCTATGCCGATTCTTTGTTGAACTAGAAAACGAATATTGTCTAACTTGTATTATCTCTAACTTCTGTTATTTCTAGAACTAGAACAAGATGATTAACACATCTGTGCTTTTAAACAGGGACTTCAGGAGAGTTATCCAGCAAGCTGCTCCAATCAGAAGGAGAAAAGGAAAGCAATGACTCGAAAGAATCTATTCAGCAAAACAGGAGCCTCCAGAGTTTCTATGAAGAGCATTGCATTGTAAAAGAAACCCAGCTTCAGAACTCCATGAATGTTTACATGAAGAGATCTTCTGAGGCATCTAGTAATCTTCTGCATATAGAAACTGATATTCCTGGTGATGTTACTGTTCATTGGGGTGTCTGCAAGGATGAGAGTAAGAAGTGGGAAATTCCTGCTGAACCTTATCCGGCTAATACATCAGTATATAAGAACAAGGCTTTGCGTACTCAATTGCTGGTATGTTTATATCACTAAATCTTGCACAATATATAAATTCCTCCAGCAGTTCATAGCAGATGAGGGGTGGCAATATTGTCTGCTTTTTACATGTATTTTTGTATAGTACTGATGTAGGGATTTTTTGGGTATCCGTGGTTGTCCGGGCCAGCTTGGGTGCACCTCAACTAATCCCATGCAGCCTTGGGAAACAGCTAGTTGGTACTTATTTACTAGATGGTAATTGCTAATAGTGCACCTTCTTTGCAGCTAAAAGAAGATGGGCAGGGCTGCTCTGGAGTATTTCCATTAGACGAAGAAACTAGAGGATTTCTTTTTGTTTTGAAACTTAAGGATGAGACATGGATTAATTGTAAGGGGAATGATTTTTACATACCTATTCCGAAGGAAAGTACACAAGGTTCCAAAGAAAATGATATCTCTGGGAGTGATGCGGAAGTCGATGAAGAAGTTTCTATATATACTAACGAAATCATCAATGAAATCAGGCACCTGGTAACTGGCATATCCTCTGGAGCAAACCGAAAAGCCAAAAGCAAAGAGGCACAAGAAACCATTCTTCAAGAGATTGAAAAATTAGCTGCAGAAGCCTATGGTATCTTCAGAAGCTCTGTTCAAAGTTTACCGGAGGTCGGGTCTGATTCTGAGGAGGTCGAGGACCGGGTAAAAGTAAGTTCAGCAGTTGGTTCGGGCTTTGAAATTCTGTTACAGGGATTTAATTGGGAGTCCAACAAATCCGGAAAATGGTATCTGGAACTAGAGGAAAAAGCCCAAGAGTTGGCCTCACTTGGCTTCACCATTGTTTGGTTGCCTCCACCAACGGAATCTATCTCAGCTGAAGGCTACATGCCGAGGGATCTATATAATTTGAACTCCAAGTACGTATTTTAGTGATAGACATAAAGTTGTTAACTAAAACAATGGCATCTTAATATCTTATTTAGTTTCCTATTTATTTTGATGTGTTGATCAGGTATGGAAGTGTTGATGAGTTGAAGTCACTAGTGAAGAAATACCATAAAGCCGGTCTTAGAGTTCTAGGGGACGCGGTTATAAATCATCGTTGTGCACATTATCAGAACCAAAATGGTGTTTGGAACATTTTTGGTGGTCTATTGAATTGGGACGATCGTGCAGTTGTTGCTGATGATCCACATTTTCAGGTATAATGCATTTATTTTGATGGTGATATTGTTGAGCATTTCAGAGCAAAAAGTTTTTTTTTCTTTTTCTTGTAGGGGCGTGGAAATAAGAGTAGCGGAGATAATTTCCATGCTGCTCCAAATATCGATCATTCACAAGAGTTTGTGAGAAAAGATCTTGGTGAATGGTTACGGTGGCTTAGGTTAGTCTTATTTAGAGTAGATTATTTGAGCTCCATTGATTCTTGTATATGATGTTATAAGTTGGGGGTAACTGGTAAGTGCAGGAAAGAGATTGGGTACGATGGATGGAGGCTGGATTACGTTAGGGGATTTTGGGGGGGTTATGTAAAGGAGTACATGGAAACAAGTGAACCTTATTTTGCTGTTGGTGAGTATTGGGATTCTCTAAGTTACACGTATGGTGCGATGGATCATAATCAAGATGCCCATCGCCAGAGGATCGTTGACTGGATTAACGCTACCAATGGAACCGCGGGAGCCTTTGATGTCACAACAAAAGGAATTCTTCATTCTGTAAGTCTACATGAATGTATTATTTTTAGCTAACTTTAATCCTTTGGGTGCATTCATTTATAATCTCTTAATTGCAGGCAATTGAAAGATGTGAATACTGGAGATTATGTGATTCAAATGGAAAACCACCGGGCGTCGTTGGCTGGTGGCCCTCTCGTGCTGTCACCTTTATCGAAAATCACGATACTGGTTCTACGCAGGTGAATGAATATTCCCATTTGGTTATATGGATTCTTTTCAAAAGTGAGTATTAATTAATACATACATTACATTTATATTTGAAAATCATTAAGGGTCACTGGCGATTTCCTGGTGGAAAGGAGATGCAAGGGTATGCTTACATCCTGACTCACCCTGGAACACCATCGGTCTTCTACGATCATTTGTTCTCCCACCACAAGTCTGAGATTGCTGCACTTATCTCCATTAGAAACCGCAACAAGATCCAATGCCGGAGTAAAGTAAGTATCATAAACTTCTCTTTGATTTTATTTATTTATGGATATAATTACATAATCCAGTAAGTAAACTGATTAGAGGTAGTGTTTGATTCATAATCAGTAATATTCCTGTTTCTGTTATATGTATATATAGGTTAGAGTAACCAAGACAGAAAGAGATGTCTATGCTGCCATAATTGATGAAAAGGTGGCAATGAAGATGGGACCAGGCCATTACGAACCCGAAAGTGGGTCCCAAAACTGGTCGATGGCATATGAAGGCAACGATTACAAGGTATGGGAAGCATCATAAACACTTGATGTTAAATGAACTAATGTTCAAGTATATATGATACCTTGGCATTGGGCTATATTTAGCAAAGCCAAGTTTTGTATACTAATAAGAGTATTGTATTGATTGATAATGAATTTGTAAGAAAACATGTTAGTAATTAAGAGTATATATATATATATATATTATAGTATAATATGAATTCATAAATCATGCATAGTTAAGCAAGAGCACATTTGACATAAGTAGGTGTTGTAATTGGATTCATCCTTCAAGTGTTATTACATTTTTTTGGGGTAACTGTGGTTCCCGAGCCAGCTTATGTGCACCGACTAATCCCCTGGGGGCAACCATGGATGGTCTAGAGTCATTGCATGTGAACCTTTTAGGGGCACAAGGGCTTTGGCAGTGAACCCAGGGGCAGGGGAGATAAGATTTCACTACATGCCCTTGAATCTTGGCAGTGTGCTACAACCCAAGTAGTTGTGTTATTATATTTGTAGTCTATTGTAGTTGTAAACAAACAAACCAACATATGTATGGTGCGTTCATGAAAGACTGACTTGTCACAACCAAATTGTGAGCTATTTGTATGACACTTTGATCGTCACATGGAATGGCTAAAGACACCCATGTTGACAAAATAACCAAACAATCTCGCTCTTTGCTAAATAGAATTCATGAATACTCATTATCTTTCTGTACTCGGAGACCTTAATTACATGGCCGCTTATGACTAACTAGACTACGTATACAGTCTTGCCGGATTATCCCCAACTTCCTTTCATGTTTTATACCTTGCCAATTGAGTACAAATCCAGGGTATGTTTTCAAAGTGATAATGTTTTAGTTATCAAACCTCCCAACAATTTAAACAAAGTTTGTACTTTGTATCCCCATGTACAATTTTTTTGTCGAAAGTTCTTCAAACACAACCTCAATAAGAGTGTATATTAATTAGAGTAATACATCCATCCATCCATCCTTGCACTAATTGCTTGAAGAGAATCATCTTTATTACTAGTCATTGCAAAATATAATTATCTCTTAATATAATTATCACTAATTGCATCGACTGTCACTTCTATATGATTGTCAAAGGGTTTGTAGAAATTAATTGATATTGAAGAACTCTATTTTGCATATCCATCGATTTTCAAATGTTGAAGAACTCGATTTTCGGATTGTTCAAAAACTCGATTTTTATGACAAAGCATATCCATCGATTTTCTATCTTAAGAGATCATACCCTAATTTAATGGGTCTAAGCATATCCATTGATTTTAGCTTCACCCAGATAAAGGGTGTATACTACTCGAATCCATTTTTATTCCTCGATGTGTTTTTTGCGATCTAGACAACCATTCTTCTTTAATTCTTGAACAACCAAGGGTAGGGGTAATGGTTGTAGTAGCTCTTCCGGAGAGAGTCAGGTAACTAGATGTTTTTGTAAGGCTTTATTTCCCGGTTAGCTTAGCGGCGACCAACACCATGCATGAGTGGTTGTGGTCAATAAGAGACATTCCTCCTCACCGCTCGACACACCTCCCCGGTCCACCACCTCCTTAGATTAACTGTTATTAATTTGAATTGTTTTGGATATGTGAACTTAGAATTTGTAGTACATTTGGATTTGGATTTGGATTTGGATTTGATTTTCGTATATCTATATATTTTGAATTGTTATGAAATGAGCAGGAATATGTGTATATAATATTCTAGGTTTTTATATATTTTTTATTTTAATTAATTTTAGTGACGGATAATTAAATTAAATTTAAATTAATTTAAACTTAAAATACATCCGTCGCTAATTTGTCTCTAATACTAATTAAAATTAACTTAAATTAAATTAAAATCCATCGCTAATCCGTCGCTAATAGTATTTAAAAGTAAATTAAATTATAATTAAATCCATCACTAATCTGTTGCTATATTAATTAAAATTAATTTAAATTGAAACAAAATTAAAACTAAATCCGTTGCTGTAGGCTGAGCGCCTTTTTCAAGGAAATAGAGAATAGCGGGAACGTTTAAATAAGTTTGATTCTTGATCGGATCATAAAAACCCACTTTCCGCCTGTCAGTAAATCTGCATCCGTCGCTGATTTGTCATTAATAAGGACCCGTCGATAATAGTATTTAAAATTATATTTAAATAAAAACTAAATCCATCACTAATCTGTCGCTAATAGTAACTAAAGTAATTTAAATTAAAATAAAGAGTGAATTGCAATTTTGGTCCCTGTGGTTTAACGAAACCAGCACATTTAGTCCCCACAAATTTTTTATTGCAGAAAAAATATTGTGGTATGCAATTTTGCTTGGTTTTGGTCCCTCAATACTAACTCCGTTAGTTATTTCTGTTAAGTGCTCCCCATGTGCTTTGCACATGAGGGCATTTTAGTCTTTTTACCCTCTTCTTCTTCCTCCCATCTTCATCTCCTTGAACTCTCCCATCTTCCTCTCAAATACACTCAAGAACATTCATCTAATATTCAATGTTAATCATATTCAAACCTTAATTTTTTACAGATTCGTTCCGTATTAAACGTTAAATCAAATTCACGTAGGATTTAACAGTTGAAATATCCATACACAAACCATAATCTGTTTTCTAAACCAAATTCATAAAAAAAATCAAATTTTTTTTGTAAATACACAAATCAGAACAAAAAACAAGAAAACTCAAAACTTGAATCAAAATCCGAATCCAACCTACATCTAGATCGAAATACAAGAAAGAAATCCCTAAATCAGAACCTAAACCTAAATAAATTACAAATCCTTAGAAAAACATAAAAGATTATCTGAACCATCTGAGTAAGGCTTCATCTTCGAAAAACATAAACGGAAATCGTATCTGAACCAGATCTAAAATGTTTAAAACCTACCAAACCTGAAATCTTCAAAATCGATTCAGATCTGATACCTTCCAAAACTCACCGGATGGGAATCAATTTGAAATATTCAAAATTGAAGCAGATAGAAATCGATTTGAAACCTACTAAACTCATCAGATGGGAAGGAGCACTCATTTTACCCACTACCACCCACCACCATCACCATCACCCACACCCACCCTCACCACCAACCCATCGCCCACCGCCACCACCACCATCCACCCATCTCCCACCACCATTACTACCACTTTCTTACGAGTTCCATATCGAAATCAACAACCCAATCGATCTAACAGATCTGATCAGCAAAAAAGTTCATATCACGACGACGAAGTTGAGAGAGAGAGAGAGAGCGAGAGAGGTGGAAGATCCGATCGACGACGAAGTTCAGATCCCGGCGACCCTTTTTCTTTCGATTTCCAGTGGTGATTTGGTGGGCGGAAAGAGAAAAATGGGGTGTCGGCGGCGACAGTGATGGGCGTTTGGACGATGGCGATTTGGTGGTGGGAGTTTGGATGGCGGCGACGGTGGTCGACGTTTGGACGGCGGCGACAGTGGTCAACGTTAGGTTGGCAACGACGTATAGGTGACAGTAAAAAGAAGAATAAGGGTGGGATGAATCTTGGTTTGGTTTTTGCAGGTAGGGTTTCAAAAGGGGATGATGATGGTGGTGGTGGTAAAAAGAAGAAGAAGAGTAAGTAGGGATATGAATGAATCTGGGTAGTTTAAAGAAGAAGAAGACGAAAAAGGAGTGTGGGTTATGAATGTGGGAATTATAATTTTGGTCCCTATAGTTTGTTTTTTGTGAAAAAGACTAAATTGCCCTCATGTGCAAAGCACATGGGGAGGACTTAATAGATAAACTTAACGGTGTTAGTTTTGAGGGACCAAAACCAAGCAAAGTTGCATACCACGGTGTTTTTTCTGCAATAAAAATTTTGTGAGGACCAAATGTGCTGGTTTCGTTAAACCACAGGGACCAAAATTGCAATTCACTCTAAAATAAATCAAAACTAAATCCGTCGCTGACCCGTCACTAAATCTGCATCCGTCGCTGATTTGTCACTAATAAGGATCCGTAGTTGATCGGTCGCTGAAAGCTACCCGTCACTGATCTGTCTTTCAAATCCGCCGCTGATCCGTCGCTGAAGGTATCAACAACGGGTATGTCCTGTGACAGACTTTCAGTGACGGATCAGCGACAAATCCGAGTTTCGACGGATCAGCGACGGAATTTTCCGTTTCTGAAAGCTTGTTTTTTTGGTAGTGAACAACTACTGATCTAGGTAAAACGTACAATAAACAATGAACTTTGTTTGAAGCTCAAACGATGGGCTTGATATGGAAGTCGATCAAGAACTCAAACAACCAATAATGTACTCTAATCATGGACTCGATATGGAGGTCTAAGGTTTGATCTAGATTTAGTTCTTAATTCACATTTGGTATAGGTTTGAATCATTTTGCATTAATGTTTAAATGTTTTTGGGTTTGAATCTGATGTAACTTTTAATGTTGTATAAATGTTTGAATGTCATTAGCTTTAAAGATTGTATGCATACTTCAATTTTTAACGTTTGAGTTAACTTTTAGAGTTGGATTTGAATTTGATTTAAGTTTTGGATTTAAGTATTGAATGTTTACTGGGTATCGATAGTGGTTTTTTCTTTAGTGAAAGTGTTGATGATGAACTTGTTTTTTAGGTTTCTGGTTTCCCTGTATATATGATCTTCAAACTCAAGGAAGATTAGGGCTTTTGAAATGTACTAGAAAGTCGAGAAAGTCGTGATTTGGATTAAAAAATCATATGAACTTAAGATTTCATTTGGGAAATTGATGGGTTAAGGTGTGATGATGGAAGAACAAGGATGGTGGTCGGCCGCGATGATTGGTAGTAGTGGTCAGTGGTTTGTGGGATGGACTGTGATTAGAACGAATTACATACTTGGTCCCAATGATTTTAATTGAAAATAAAGAAAAATAAGTTAAATAAACTGAATTATCCATCGTGTATCGTGCACATGATTGCTTTAACGGATAGAAAAATATGTAATTTAGTCTTATTTTCAATTTAAAATATACAAAGATGTATTTAAACTAAATAACAATTTCTTATCATGGATATCTTCAATTATGTATTGCCATATCTTCAATGATTGTTGTCGAGTACAAATCCCTAACTGTGCTATCAATTCCTTAAAATCTAGACACTCTTCTTTGTATTGCAGTAGGAAGAGGGAGTTTTATGCTTTAAAAAAAATGGCGCCAAAAGCCGCAACTCCAGCCACGCCTTCTTTTTTATTCTAGGGTTCCGACCACCACCACCACCAACACCAACGTAAGAGCATCTTCTAATTGCAACGGTCGATGACGTCAGAAACGTCTCGTTGCAACGCATCGAAAAGGTTATTTACAACTCGATATCGATCGAGTGTATATATACTATATATGTATGACTTTATGTTTATGAATTGGTTGAGGAGAATAAATATAAAGAAAAAATAAGTAAAGAAAGAAAGAAAGAAAGAAAGAAATTAACAAGGTGTTCCAGCCGAGCATGTGAGAAATCCGGCGTCTTTGGTGAGGGTTGGAACGTTGGCGGCTGGTTCCGGTGGGATCATTCCGGATTGTTGGTCACCCGTGAGAGTTGGATCAGAACCGGAATCAACGAACACGGCTCCATTTTCGAAAAGATCATCTGTAGATCTCCAGTTCCATGTCTTCCACTCTGCCTCGGGGATTTCTGGTTGCCTCATTGTCACCTTCAATTCAAAACACCACCATATCCCATCCATTCTTAATTAATCACATATATATATATATAGTTTCAAGTGTAAAGGAATATATAAAATTAGATATACATACCTTTTTACAGTTGGGATCATCAGGAGCAACGTACTTGTTTCCTTGTGAAAGGATGGTAGGGTTCTTGGTACCGCCGATTGCGTACATTTTCCATTTCTCATAATCGTTGTTAACGACCTGGAAGAACCCAAATCGACACCTGGGCATTCTTTGGGTGCATCCGGTACTGAACTTATTGTAGGCAACGGTGACTTTCATGCTTTGATCTTGGGTGTGGCCATCATCGGCCCCAAGCAACATGACCTTATCGTGATCGTTGAATTTGCAGTTGGAAATGGTTACCATGCTGCTCCCCAGGGTGACATCAATCAACCCATCTGGGCCACCGGCAAGCGAGCAATGATCGATCCAAATCTTGGTAGAACCTACACACATGATCCCGTCACCATCGTGGGGGGCTCGTGGTCCTGGCTTCCCTTCTCCGGCTGCGATGGTGCCCCCGGGTGTTTCTTTGATATCGTGAATGTAGAGTCCGTGAATGATGACGTTGCTCACCTGGTAAAGGGAGAGACCGGCTCCGTTGCAGATCTCGACCTTTGCACCTCGGCCATCGATGGTGGTGTCGGAAGTGATCACCATCTCGTGTTTTAGATTGAACGTCATGTCTTTCTCGAACGTCACCCAGATGGGTCGGTCTCGGGTGACTCCCCAACGGAACGTGCCTTCTTTTGGATTGGCAACGTCGTCATCAGAAGGATCAGTGACCACGTAGATTTCTCCCGCGGCCCCACCCGTGGTCCCCGCTCCGAAACCCTTCACACATTGCGCCATTGCTTGGCGGTTATCTGCCCAATCGGCTTTGCACCTCCAGCAATTGTCGATTGGGTTGGTTGGTTCGCAGCCAGCCAGGTTCCTCCTTAAAGGCCTGAACAACGCAAAAAATAGGGTGAAAAATTCTATTTTTTGCAAAAGGGTTCAAATTAAATTAAATGCACAAATAATGTAAATAAGAGGAATAATTAATTGAATACGCACACGCTGGCCTTCTCGACTAAGTCGAGTAGGCCATCGCTTGTGGTTGGCCCTGGTAGCGATCATAACCTTTTTTAATGGCAAACTGGATTCTAAATTAACTATACATAGATCGATATATAACTAATTAATTAACTGAATACGTACACTTTGGCCTTCTCGGCTAATTCGAGCATGGCGGTATCGTTTGCATTGGACCTACTAGCGATCATACCGGGCACAAAAAAAGCAAACACGAAGAAGAGAGTGAAAATGTGTTTGTTTCCCATTGTGTTAGTCATCATGTATATGTGTTGCTTCTTTAATTTGTAATTGATGATGAAATATGATGAGTTGATTGGTATTATTTATAAGGGGATTACTTCTATAAATTTAGAGATGGAGAGTGGATGTCGGTTTAAGTACAAGTTTAAGTTATTACTTTTAAGGTATCTAAATATAGTTGTCCTATAATTAATTTGGTCCTATAATAAAATCTCAATTTAGAAGTTAATATTCTCGATGATCATCAACTTTTTGGTATTATTTTGTGGTGGTAGTGAAAGAGTTTTGGACTTTTGGTTGATTATCACCTTGATAGTTGGATAGAGTTGTTATAGTTAAACATTTTATTCACTCATCTAAATGTTGATCTCTTGTATTGGGTCCCACCTACACAGTCACATAATACTATTTTTTTAAGGGGGTCCATTTATAATTCTCCTATATTATATTACTAGCTAAGGATTGACATGATGTTGTACTTAAATGTGTTTTTATATCATTTATCATTTATATATATAAAAGGAAGAATCCTATAGAATGACATAACACAATGAAAGAGCTTCATTATTATTTTTCTAATTTCTTATAATTTTGATTTACTTTTTTACAAAGGGTTGTAGTTGGTGAAAAGATAGAAGTTAGTGTGGTTTTGTTTATCCCACCACTACTAGAAAAGTGAGTATTTTTGACAGAATTTTTCGTCAAAAATTATCGACAGTTTTTGTGACGGATTTTGAACAACATAAATAAAAATAGAATTTCTAATATTCTTGATGAATTTTTGACACATTATTGACAGAAACTGTTTTGTCGATAATCTGTCGAAAGTTTCGACAAAATTTTGACAAAATATTCGTCAAAAATAGTTTAAATATTAACAATGTTTGATTTTTTCAATTCCGTCAAAAATCCGTTACAAAAATCCGTCACAAATCCGTCAAAGGTGTTTAAATCCTTAAATAATTTTAAAAAAAAATCTTTATTTTTCCAATATGTTAATAATCCGTCAAAGGCTTTCCGTCAATAATTTGTTGAAAGCTTCAATTAATTGTAAAAGCCATTTTTTCCAATCCGTTAATTATCCGTCGAAGAATTCCGTCAAAAATCCGTTGAAAACTTCAATTAATCGTAAAAGCCTTTTTTTTCCAATCCGTTAATAATCCGTTAAAGAATTCTGTTAAAAATCCATTGAAAGCTTCAATTAATTATAAAAAGCCATTTTTTCCAATTCGTCAGTAATCCGTCAAAGCCTTTCCGTCAATAATTCTTTTAAAGCTTCAATTAATTATTAAAAGTCATTTTTCCAACCCGTCAATAATCCGTTAAAGTTTTTCCGTCAATAATCCATTAAAAGTTTCAATTAATTATACAAACCTTCAATAACCTGTTAAAGAAACATTCTGTAAAAAGCCCATCAGAAAGTTCAAATAATGTTAAAAAGGTTTTTTTTTTTTTCAAAATTGTCAATAATCTGTCAAAGGCATTTCCGAATAATATGTTAAAACAGTTAAAAAATAATTATTTTACATAATTATTGAACTGAATTCTTAAAAAAAAAGTCTTTTATATTGAATTTGAAAAATTCCCAAACTATTAGGGATTTTATCTCTTTCAATCGAATCCCTCCCATTCTTATTTTTGGAAGAGGTATCCCATAACACATTGGGCTCAGACTAATCTTCGATAATTTTTGGGTCGAAGTCCGACTGCTAAAGCATGCAGCCCGGGGTCGAAACCCCCGTACCTCCAGAATGTGTTTTCTAGGGTTCGAACTCGGGTTCACCACTATGTAATGCCGAACCCGGGTTCACCACTATGTACTATGTAATGCCGAACCCGGGTTCACCACTATGTAATGCCCAAACCTTACCACACGGCTAACACTCCTTTGTATCCCTCCAATTCTTCCTCAGCCCACACTGTTTCACCAAGTTAGGGATTCTTCTCTCACGCTCACACTCTCTTCGTTTCTGGTTTCGCTGGGATTTCACTCTCTTCGTTTCCGGTTTCCATTATGGCATTCAGGTGTCATTATCGACTTAAATTTTGTTGAAAATGGTGAATTGTGCTTAAATCGATTTGGTGATTCGATTCGTGTTGTCAATGTGCAGGTTGTTTCTTCTGCAATCTGATTTGGTGATTTAATGTTTAAGTCGCATTTCCGCTTCATTTTGGAATTTAGGATTTGCTCAGAAACTGATTCGATCTAGAAATCCGTGGAGTTGTTGGAGTTCAATTGAAAACACGGTATGATCAATTAGGTTTTCTGCATATAAACATCTCCATTCATGAATCATTCTAGAAATCATATGGTTATGTATGCGTATACTTGTATATGCATAGTTTAAGCCTTGAGTTCATATGATTTTTGTATCCTTCTAATTACTTACTGTTGTTTGGATTCTAATTGGAGATCAAGCATCCAATATTTGTTTTTTGAGAATTGCTTCTAGAGATGAATATGGTGTGCTTAATCTCTGTAACATGTTAATGTGTCTGCTTTTGAAAATTGACTGTAACATGTTAATCTCTGTGAACAAGAGTGTTAAATTGTGAACTAGCCACCTGAAATGCGTTTTTAATGTGCTATATTTGAGTGGTTGGACCCCTCTTGTTGCTTACCTTATGGTTTTTAATGTGCTTATTGGGTCAAATTACGAACATGAAAACGACTAGAATCTTACCCGGTAAGAGCGATAGCATGAACAAGTAAGAGCAATATCATGAACCGAGAGTCTTACCCGGTAAGTGAGATCGAAAACTCTTACCCGGTAAGAGTTTTCCGGGTAAATTGTTGCTCTCGATACCTTTTTGAGAGACTAACATATTGTACGATATGAAAGTGATAGTCTTCAGTTTTACCGGTAAGCACTTACCGGGTAAGTGTTCAAGTAAACGGCTCCTTAGTTGCAAGTGTCTAAGGACATCAGTTCTATTTTACAAAAGGACTTTTGGGGTAAACAGTATGCAAGACCTTTGAACTTTTAGTTGTTTGTAATTCACATTTTCCCCTGTAATTTAATATCAACAAGTTTGCAAACCTATTATAGAAATCGTATGAGATGCATTGGTTAAATTGATCCCCAAAATACAAGCCGCCCGTGTAATTTAAAAATTCTAAGTTACTGTTTGGATTAACGATCATTAAGGCGGCTGATGATGTTAGTTTGTGATAGTGTTTGTAGTTGCTCTATATGACAAACTACTTTTGTTATTGCAACAACTTATAAGTTACAACTGCTAATGATTGAAATAAAGAGTGGTTGTGCTGATGATTGTCCATGATCAAACAACTTGCGAACATCATATTTACAAAATTTCATACAAAAAGGTGTTGGTCTCACCGGTCTCACGAAAACAACTTGATGTCACTGGAATCCAACCAAGGGCGAATTTAAGCATACCCTAGGTAGGTCCCGGGACCTACCTAATTTTTTTTGTGTGTTAGAAGTTATATAGAAAAAAATTTGGGACCTACCTAAATTTTTTTAGAGGAACTACCTTAAATATTTTTTAAGTAGCCTTGACTAAATGAAATGAATGTTGATGTGGTGGATAACGTCTCTTGTTTTGTAAGGTAGGTCATAAGTTCAAATCTTTTAATGCTCCAAAAGTTATTACCTTTTTTTAAAAAAAATTTGTTTAGGCCCAACAATTTTAAGTCTGGCCCAAATACAAAAAAAATATATATATATACAAACCTAACCTTATTGATAGACTTCGACCAAAATCGAATTCTTCCAATTCACCTCCAATCTCCAATCTAAACAAATCGAATCAATTGGATTTCGCAATTCGCAATCCGATTTTCAATTGTAGTGAGCCGGGTTTGTTCAAAAATTAAAATCAAAATTTAAATTTTTTTATTTGCGAATTGAGATGTATAATCTAACATTAGATATAATTATTAATTCATAATGAATTAATGATATTTTGAATCTTTGATTGTAGTTCTCGTAGAATCAACAATGTCGTTGTTGAGGTTTTTTAAAAATAATGGAGAATCTAGTTCATCGGGTGCGAATGATTCTGGAACAACAAAAAGAGTGGAAAAAACAATAGGTGAAGATAAGGAGAAAGAACAACATAAATATACGAAGGTTGATTTGAATTCACTACCTGTTGATCATGCGAAACGACCAAGTATTGATTTTTATTATGTGAGTCAACGAGATGAAATTAGGAGAGCATATTTCAAGGTATAAGACCTCGTCGAGTACAATTGTAAGAACTTTAAAATATCACTATTGGGTAAATGTTTGATTTTTTTATTTTAATGACCCGACCCGACAAAAGTATAGTTGACACTTTCAATTTTTTCCCGACTAAAGTTAGTAGGGAACCACGTGATTTTTTGTTGTAGATTCGCCACTGAATCCAACTTTATATATACATAATTACAACTCTAAATAGATTGAATTACACATTTTGTTGCTATGATTTTAATTGCAAATGAAAAAAAATGAAGTTAAATAACAAAACTACCCATGGTGTGCATGCATATGATTGCTTTAATTGACACGAAATGGGACAAAAATATGTAATTCACTCTTTACTTGAGATATACAGATGTATATATAAATTAAATAACAATTTATTATCATGGATATCTTCAATTATGTATGTATTGCCCGCTTTCAAATCCCTAACTTTGCTATCAATTCCTTAAAATCTAAACAATCTTCTTTGTATTACAGTAGGAAGGAAAAGGGAGTTTTATGCAAAAAAATGGCGCCAAAAGCCGCAACTCCAGCCAGGCCTTCTTTTGATTCTAGGGTTCCGACCACCACCACCACCACCGTTAGAGCATCTTCTTATAGCTCCAACAGTACTCCTTGATGCAGCCGAATAGTTCCCATTGCAACGCATTGTAAAGGTTATTTACAACTCGATATCGATCGAGTGTATATACTATATATGTATGACTTTATGTTATTGAATTGGTTGAGGAGAATAAGATAAGAAAAAAAGAAAGAAAGAAAGAAAGAAAGAAATTAACAAGGTGATCCAGCCGAGCATGTGAGAAATCCGGCGTCTTTGGTGAGGGTTGGAACGTTGGCGGCTGGTTCCGGTGGGATCATTCCGGATTGTTGGTCACCCGTGAGAGTTGGATCAGAACCGGAATCAACGAACACGGCTCCATTTTCGAAAAGATCATCTGTAGATCTCCAGTTCCATGTCTTCCACTCTGCCTCGGGATTTCTGGTTGCCTCATTGTCACCTTCAATTCAAAACACCATCATATCGCATCCAATCTTAATTAATCGTGCGTGTGAGTGTGTATATATAGAGAGAGAGAAGTTAAACCGGAAACTCATTTTTCATTGCAAACATAAGAACAACTGAGAGCGCCTCATGTGGCATATTAAGTCAGAATAATACCAAGATTTTTCAGAATAATGAATAACTGAATGTTATGCATTCTTCAAGGTGAATAATACAATATTCAGACCATCATACTGAATTATATTATTCATTACTGAATATGAGCCAAATAGGAGACATGGCGTGCTCTCGATTGTCCTCACATTCCCATGCAATCAAATTTGAGTTTCCATTTCAACCTGATCCTATACACACACGCGCGCGCACACACACACACACATATAGAGGAAAGTTCAAATGTGAACCACTTTTTGGTTGTGAACGTGAGGACAGCCGAGAGCGCGACACGTGGCAGAGACTAGTCAATAAAGGCGGGAATATATAAAATTAGATATGCTTACCTTTTTACAATTGGGATCATCGGGAGCAACGTATTTGTTTCCTTGTGAAAGGATGGTAGGGTTCTTGGTACCGCCGATTGCGTACATTTTCCATTTCTCATAATCGTTGTTAACGACCTGGAAGAACCCAAATCGACACCTCGGCATTCTTTGGGTGCATCCGGTACTGAACTTATTGTAGGCGACCGTGACTTTCATGTTTTGATCTTGGGTGTGGCCATCATCGGCCCCGAGCAACATGACCTTATCGTGATCGTTGAATTTGCAGTTGGAAATGGTTACCATGCTGCTCCCCAGGGTGACATCAATCAGCCCATCTGGGCCACCCGCCAATGAGCAATGATCGATCCAAATCTTGGTAGAACCGACACACATGATCCCGTCACCATCGTGGGGGGCTCGTGGTCCTGGCTTCCCTTCTCCGGCTGCGATGGTGCCACCGGGTGTTTCTCTGATATCGTGTATGTAGAGTCCGTGAATGATGACGTTGCTCACCTGGTAAAGGGAGAGACCGGCTCCGTTGCAGATCTCAACCTTCGCACCTCGGCCATCGATGGTGGTGTCGGAAGTGATCACCATCTCGTGTTTCAGATTGAACGTCATGTCTTTCGCGAATGTCACCCAGATGGGGCGATCTCGGGTGACACCCCAACGGAACGTGCCTTCTTTTGGATTGGCAACGTCGTCATCAGAAGGATCCGTGACTACGTAGATTTCTCCCGCGGCCCCACCCGTGGTCCCCGCTCCGAAACCCTTCACACATTGCGCCATTGCTTGGCGGTTATCTGCCCAATCGGCTTTGCACCTCCAGCAATTGTCGATTGGGTTGGTTGGTTCGCAGCCAGCCAGGCTCCTCCTTAAAGGCCTGAACGCAAAAAAATGAAAAATAGTATTTTTACAAACGGGTTGAAATTAAATGCACGAATAATGTAAATAAGAGGAATGAATTAATTAATTGAATACGTACACCTTGGCCTTCTCGACTAAGTCGAGCAGGCCATCGGCATTGGCCCTGGTAGCGATCATAACGGACACCAAAAAGGTGATGGCGAAGAAAATGTGTTTGTCCCCCATTGTATATATAAGCAAATGTTGCTTCTTTGTTTGATGATGGAAATATGTATTATGAGGTTGATTGGGTATTTATAAGTCGATTACTTCTATAAAATTAGACATGAAGAGTAGATGTCGGATTCCGAAATTTTGTGTATGCATATGATTAGAATATGTTGTTAAGGCATCTAAATATAGTAGCTAGGATATATGACTTAATTGTTAATTATAATTCTTAAATACAAATAAAATCTTGTTGTGTTAACTCGTGCAAGAAAAAACTCAATTTAGAAGCTACGAGAATAAATTCTCGATCATGATTCACGTGTCATTTTATTTTATTTCTCTCTTATAGTTTTATTTTATGGTTTTAAATAGTGAAAGACTTTTGGGTTGATTATCACTTTGATTAAGCATTCTATCATACTAGTGTCGGGCCCGTGCGTTGCGGTGACGTCATATTTTTTGAAAGTATTTTTGAACTAATTTAAAAAATATATAATTTCTCAAATAATATATAGGGATTATATCCGTTACAAAGCATGAGATTCTTACAAACGTTATAAACCAATATCAACCATATGTATGTAGATGATCACAGTGTTGATTAATTCGCTTACCAAATTTGCTCTCGACCATATTTTAAAAAATAAACAAAATCAATGGTTAATATTAGGTTTGTAGGGTTTGTAAGAATTTCATGATTTGTAGTTGATATATTGAAAAGAACCAAGTCTTCATCGTTAATTTTTCTTTTATTTTTGTACTATAATATTAATAGTTGATTGGCTTTGATTACAACCTTACATATAACCATTCATCCGTATTTTTATACCATTTGTCTTCTTCCAAGATATCATGTTATCATCGATTTCTGATAATCAATATTTCAAGATTTTAGGAACACTCAAGTCTAATGGTTTGAATCATCGACGTTGGTTTCTTTTTAATTTTAGAATATTTTGTACCATTTGGTTGGTTTTGATTCAACTATGATCATAGATTTCAAATCATTCCATCACAAGTTTTATATACTAATCATCTTTTTTCAAACTATCATTTGTACAACAATCTTTGTTTCAAGATTTGAGGAATGCTCAAACCTCATTGTGAAATCATTATCATTGATTTCCCTTTTAGTTTTGAACAATCTTATTTACCATTCGGTTGGTTTTGATTCCAACCATGGTTATAAATTTTTTAACCATCCATCATCTTTCTTATATCAATCATCTTCCTTTAAACTATGAATCACTTGTGATTTTCTTTATAATTTTGCACTATACTTTTTACCATTTAGTTGGTATAATTTTGCACTATACTTTATAATTCACTTGTGGTTTTCTTTATATATTATATATAATGTGTTCACATAAATGTGTCTGAATATCCTAAATGCTCTTTTTTTTTATTTAAATTATCCAAGTATATATCCTAAATGTGTTTTATGTAAATGGTTATACATTTTAGAGGTTATATTATTATATTATATACTTGATAAAATATTGGTGAATAATTAGTCGTCATATTAAAAGTGTTTTTTTTCCTATTTAATGTTTTTGAATAACATAACCTCTACTCTTTGGATAAACATAAAAGAACTTTTGATCAAAATAACTTAATTAATTGTGTTGCGTCTAATCATTTAAATCCTTTTTCTTTCAATCATCGAACAATTAGTAATATGCCTACGTATATATGTGCATGCATATATATTCACAAAAGCATATAGGTCAAACTAAAAAAACCCAAAACAACATATTATTATTTTTCTTAAACAACAAAAAAAAAAAAACAGAAAACATCGTTTTTACAAAATAGAGGCATAACGTAGAAACCCTAAGGGGGCATTTGGTTAGCAGAATGGAATCTAAAGGAATGTAATCTGGAATCAATTGGAAATGGAATGTTATCAGGTTTGACCAAATGTTTGGTTGGCAGGAATAGAATGTAATCTGTCAAAGGATTTGGAATCTGTCTGTTTGGTTTGCTAAGGAATTGGAATGGAATAATGCAAAACTAGTTAATGGCCCGTATAATATACGGGTACTTTAAACATGTTATTTTAATTTTTAATAAGAATAGACTTTTGCATGACAATTGTCATTACCAATTAATTAGTTATGTAAATTATATGTTCTACGACAATTGTCATTACAATTGCTTATTACAATAGATATTTTAGTTATCTGATAGCTTTTAAAATTTCAGAAATTGAAAATTTGTTATTCTTTTGTCAAAAGATTCGGATTTCGTGAATGATTTTAAAACTGAAAGGATTCATAAATAAAATATGTAGTGTTTTTGATTTGTAGGATTTTAAATAAATTAAAATATGATTATTTATAAATAATCTATAAAAATGAAATCTTTAAATTTTAAGAATATCAGCAATTGAGTTTTAAATAAAATAAAATTTCATTACTTATAAATAATCTATAAAAATAGCTAGGTTAAAAAGATAAAATCTTTAAATTTCAAAAATATCAAAAATAAAATTGTAATAAAATCTAAACAAATTAATTTATATATAATTTTAATAATATAGTTAAATTAAAAAAAATCAATATTAGACTCATTTTGAAGGTATTGTCGAGACGATTATAATGGTATAATCTATTAAAAAGAAAAATAAAAATTGTAATACATTTTAATTATTATATATTATTATCTTAATATAATAAGGATGTAAAGTGAAAAATGAGAAAGTAAGAGATAAAAAATAATTTAATCAAATAACTTTAAGGGTATAAAATATAAATTATAAAGATAATTATACCTATTAATAGGTTATTAAAAAAAATGATGACATCATCAGTTGATTATTCTTATTTAATTGGCCAATGAAATGGCTCAATTTCATATTCTTGACATCAGCAAAAACCTTGTTTTAATATATATATATATATATATAGAATAGATGACAAAAATACCCTTTTTATTGATTTCAATTATAATTTTTTAAAATATATATTACATTTAATCTAAAAAAATATAAATTACGTTTTTCACCTAGTGAGTTATTATATTAAATTAAAATTCAATTTTTATTAAAAATTAAAATTACTTTTCACCTAATCTTTATCCACCCCTTTCTTCACCTAATATTTATCCACCTCTTTTTTTGACCTAATTTTTTTCTAACAGCCTCCAGGTCTGCGCTTCTTCCTCTAGTTTTCCTTTTTCTTCCCACATGAAATCAAAGAAGAAGAACAGATTGAAGAAGAAGATCCTCCAGATCGTAGAAGAAGTCGAAATGAAGAAGGAGATCGTCCAGCGAGATGGAGAGAAGTCGGAATCCGATGAACCAAACAGCCCCTAAAACTATCCTATTTATACCCCATTACAATTAAAATCCCAAAACAAATTAAAGCCCTACTATACTAATTAACTACAAGAAAAGTCCAACAATTAAGCTTTAGCAACTTTGACATTTTAGACCTTTAAGATTGTCTTTTCATCTTGTGATTTCGGATACAACAAAATTCGGGTCTAACAACTTTACTCAAAAACATATCCGAGTCGGTCAATTTGATTGAAATTGATAAAATAGATTCATGAATTTCAAATGTCGAGAACTTTGAATATGAGAAATCAATCAAATCTAACCTCAAAATCAATCAAATCATATTTATATGAACATTCAAATATAAATCTATACTAAAAACATCAAAATTACCTTCAAATTCAAGAAATTTACCTAAAATTGAAGAATACAAACTTCGAAAACCCAACAAACTTTATTACTATTTTTGCTCAAATTTGCTTTAGAACTTCACTGATTTCCTGTTTTGATACCAATTGAGAATACAAATTCAGTTCACCTTTCACATAATCATGTAATCATGAAATCATCATCTTCATTATCTCAATGACAATGGGGGTACAAAGCTTTCTAAAAAAAACTTCTCTTTGTATTTTACAATTAAGCATCCTACTTAAAATCTAACTCACTCTTATCTATTTATACCCCTAAGGGTATTTCCACATTAAACCCTTCTACTTCTCCAATATTACAAAGTAAACGCATTACAGTTACAAACATTACAAATTGAATACAAAAAATATAACGACCCTAACAACTATAGATCTAGGGTTGAGGATGAGCTTTCTGATGCCTGCTTGGGAATTTTGAGGACTTGTAGTCGAATCTGGTGCCTTCTACTTCCACGGCGGAATCAAAGGTGTTTTATTTGATAGAGAGAGATTATTATCGGAAGTTGACGGAGTTTAAAGTCGGAGATGAGCTAAAAGAAGCAGCGAAGCAAGCCAATAACGTCATCTTTCGAGAAATGTTCCTCCGTTACAACGCATCGAAAAGGTTATTTACTAAATATATATTGAGTGTATATAATATATGTATGACTTTATGTTTTGAATTGGTTGAGGAGAATAAATAAAAAAAATAAAGAAAGAAATTAACAAGGTGTTCCAGGCGAGCATATCAGAAATCCGGCATCTTTGGTGAGTTGTGGAACGTTAGAGCCTGGTTCCGGTGGGATCATTCCGGCTTGTTGTTCAGGTGTGAGTTGTGGATCAACACCGGAATCAACGAACACGGCTCCATTTTCGAAAACATCGTCTTGAGATCTCCAGTTCCATGTCTTCCACTCTGCCTCAGGGACTTTTGGTTGCCTCATTGTCACCTTTAATTCAAAACACCACCATATCCCAACCATTCTTAATCATATGCAGTTGTACATACATAATTTTTTTAACGAATTACCCTATATGCAAAAGTGTATAAAGTTTTCCTGTTATTTGAGTTTTTCCTTTGAACCAGATCCTATATCAAAGGAAAATCTTAAATATCCGGAAAACTGAGGCAAACACTCAAAAGCCGCCACCTGTCTTGTATGCATAAGTGAATATGCGCATGCACTTGTGCATAACGGTATAAATGTGTTTTTTTTGGTTTTTTTTCAGTTTAATAAAAATAATAATAAGTTGTTTTGGGCTTTTTTTGTTGGGTTTTTCCAGTTTTTGGACCTGCATATTACAAAAAATCGGTATACAGTTTGTTTTGGATATTTTTGGTAGTTGTGAAATTACTCGTACACATAAGTGGATGAGCGGGTTCCTCAGTTTTCTAGATATTTGGTTACTCAAGGATATGGAGTTATAGTATATATACTATATAGACGAAAGTTCGCTTACGAACTCAAATTTCATTGTGAACGTGAAGACAACTGAAAGTGCACCACGTGGCAGGGACGGATTTAGAACTTTTTTTAGACGGTGGCACCATTTAACTATAAATAACATATATGAAGAAAATTTTCACAAAATCTCTATTGGTCTAGTGGTTGGTTCATTGTTTTTCAAAGATGAAGTCTCAAGTTCAATTCTTGGCACAAACAATTTTTAAATATAAACACAAAATTGACATTAAAAACAAAAATCTAAAAAAATGTCTCTAACAAGACTTGAACCCATGACCTCATGGTTATAAGGTAAGTAACTAACCAACTCAACCAAAGATAACTTGTGCTTTTATTGTAGTTTCAAAATATATAAGGTGGCACACGACAGATTGATACGGTAGCACCACAAATTTTTACACTACGACGGAGGAATTTAACGGTGGCCCGTGCCACCGTGTGCCCTATATTAGCTCCGTCCTTGCCACGTGGCATATTCAATTTGAATAATAATGTATTATTCAGACGCTATAATAATATTGAACGTTGTGTTATTCAGTCTGAATAATAGAAATTTATTAAGACTAAATATGTCACGTGGTGTTCTGTCGGCCATCCTCACATTCACAATGAAAAGATGAGTTTTCATTTGAACCTGACCCAATATATAGGGTCCGGTTCAAATAGAAACTCAAATTTAATTGTGAAGATGAGGACAACTGAGAGCGTGCCACGTGACATACTCACTCTGAATAATCATATATTATTCAAAGCGAATCACACACCATTCAATGTTATTCAGAATGAATAATACAACATTTTGTGAATGTTATTTTATTCACTTTGAATAATACATGATTATTCAGAGTGAATGTGCCATGTGGCGCCCTCTTGTTTGTCTTGACATTTGCAAATCGCAATGAAATTTGACTTCGCAGCCAAACTTTCGTTTGTGTGTGTATATATATACACACACACTTGAATCATGTGAAAACAATGAGATCTCGTTTCAGATTTTGTTTTTACATTCACAATGTTTTGGTGTAAAGATATATAAAATTATATATACATACCTTTTTACAGTGGGGATTATCGGGAGCAACGTATTTGTTTCCTTGTGAAAGGATGGTAGGGTTCATGGTACCGCTGATTGCGTACATATTCCATTTCTCATAATCGTTGTTAACGACTTGGAAGAACCCAAATCGACACCTGGGCATTCTTTGGGTGCATCCGGTACTGAACTTATTGTAGGCGACCGTGACTTTCATAACTTGATCTTCGGTGTGGGAATCATCGGCCCCGAGCAACATGACCTTATCGTGATCGTTGAATTTGCAGTTGGAAATGGTTACCATGGTGCTCCCCATGGTCACATCAATCAGCCCATCTGGGCCACCCGCTAACGAGCAATGATCGATCCAAACCTTGGAAGAACCAAAGCACATGATCCCGTCACCATCGTGGGCTGATCGTGGTCCCGGCTTCCCTTCTCCGGCTGCGATGGTGGCACCCGGTGTTTCTTTGATATCGTGTATGTAGAGTCCATGAATGATGACGTTGCTCACCTGGTAAAGAGAGAGACCGGCTCCGTTGCAGATCTCCACCTTTGCACCTCGCCCGTCGATGGTGGTGTCCGATGTGATCACCAACTCGTGTTTCAGATTGATCACCATGTCGTTCGCGAACGTCACCCAGATGGGTCGTTGTCGGGTGACACCCCAACGCAACGTGCCTTCCTTTGGGTGCGCCACGTCATCATCCGAAGGATCCGTGACCACATAGATATCTCCGCCGGCCCCACCCGTGGTTCCTGCTCCGAAACCCTTCACACATTGCGCCATTGCTTGGCGGTTATCCGCCCAATCGGCTTTGCACCTCCAGCAATTGTCGATTGAGTTGGTTGGTTCGCAACCAACCAGGCTCCTCCTTGCGGGCCTGAACAAAGAAAAAATGAAAAATTATTTTTTGCATACGTCTTCTAATTAATTAATTAACTAATTAATTAAATCGGAATACATACATCACCCTCTCCGCTAACTCGACGATATTTGCGTTGGCCCTAGTAGCGATCAATATGAGCACCACAAAGGCGAAGGTGAAAAAGAGTGTGAGAATGTGTTTGTTTTCCATTGTATATATATCTATATATATACACACACATACATATAAGCAAATGTTGCTTTTTTGTTTGATGAAGAAATATGATAAGGTTGTTTGGGTATTTATGTATAAGGGGTTAATGTTGATTAGTTGGGTCAAAATGACTATAGAATTAGAGATGGAAAGTGGATGTCGGATTCCGAATTTTTATGTATGCACGTGTGATTAGAAAATGTTGTTAAGGTACATATAATTAAATATAGTTGTCCTATAAATATGGCCCTAATTTTTGGATAAAAATCCTTATCCAAACAATTATTTATGGTTAGGATATATGACTTGATTGTTATTTTATTAGAAGCTACGAGATTAAATTCTCTATCATCCAAGATTCATGTGTCATTCTATTTTCCTTTGGTCTTTTGGTTTTATTTTATGGTGATTTTAAAATAGTGAAAAGGTTTTCGTTAATTACCACTTTAATTAAGGAAGGGATATCTAGTTGTAATTAAGAACTATTTTATCCGTACCCCTATAGAGGGGGTATCATGTCATATTAGAAGGGGCTAATATGTAGTTCTATTTAAGAACCATTCCATCCGTACCCCTTTATAGGAGGGGGTATCAGTAGGTTATTGAGTTATTGAGTGGGATGGGATATGTAATTAAGGTCGGGTTTATAGGTAGTGGCCGATCTAGAAATACAAGTTATTGGGGTTGGAATTTAAATAACATAGAATTGCAAGAATCATAATCACCACTATTGTTTCCGAATATTGTCCTTTTGTTTCCCAAAAAATTCATTGTGTCTAGTGAATTAATATAATAACTTCTTTTGGAAAATCTTTTTCAGTCTAAATGATAAAACAATAAAATTTTGTTGAGCAATGTCCCACATCGGACACAAAAAGGGTTTGGGCTATTCTACTCATAGCCAGTTGGTTATGAGTTGGAACACCACAAACTTACAAATTTGACCCTAAACAAATTCAAGATAAAGTTTAACACTAAAATAATTAACAAAAACTTAACAATTAACAAGGTTTAAATGGCGTGAGGCGTGGTGTGGATGCCGAACCTCAAGCCTTAGGAGCCACAATGAGGTCCTAACATTTTCTAAGGCGTTACTTATGATGACAATTCTCTACTAACTGATAAGACATTAAAAAGATACAAAAATCAAATATCACATAAGAAATACAACACATTAGGCAATGGCGTAATGAAACACAAGTCTTAACATACATCGTGCAATAGTTATTTGAAAACTTGAAATTTAGGGGAATATATTTTATTAAAGAGCGTCCAATACTAAATTATTTTAAATTTTTATCAAATAGTTTATCAAATGTTATACATAAATTAACATGTACATATAAATTAGTATATAAAAAAACGTTAAAACCAAATAAAATGATAAATATATTTTGGTTAAGAGCATTAAAAAAAATTTATAAGTTAAATGGACGAGGTTATGAGTATGATTATGTTGAAATGGAAGGGTCCATTTCAAAAATTTTAGGTGTCAAATTATGTTATAAATTAGTATAATTCAAAACTAATAGTTTAGAAGTCATTCTTTTATGGTTTTTATGGGGGTACTTACAGTAGGGGGTATAAGTTTGTGATTTTGAGTATAAGATGGTTGAAATAGCAACACTTTGTATTTAAATATGTTTTTATATATATATTAAATGCTTACACATTTAAGTTAAATTGTTTAAGCATTCTAAATGTGTTTTATATAAATGCTTATATATTTTAGAAGTTATATAAAACAAAGTTTTTGATACTTTATAGTTGATTCTCTTGTATAAAACATTGAATTAAAATTATTAGACAATATTCTATTAGAACCAATCTCCTAGGCACATTTTTATAATGTATGATATTATATCTTTCTCCTCACATCCATGCATGCCACACACACACACACTTTACACATGCATATAAATATATATCGAGATACACAAGCAAATCTCTATATCCTAATGACTTTCATACATATATAAACACACACTAGAGAGTGAAAGAGGGAAGGAGATCTCTAACTTTTAGAAAAAAGATCTTTTCTCCAAACATATACAAACACATGCTAGATAGCCAAAAACCCAAAAATCATATTTGGAACTTGGAAGCTAAACCTCTTTAACTTTATTATTCATTTCTTCAAGAATAATGTCAAAATATTTACCCATTGTTCCATGATTCTCATAGACTTTGGGAGATGCCCATCAGCCCATGTCATCCATGTTACATAGAGTTTATTATGTCTAAGATTTGGAAGTGAGGTTGGTGGCGGGAGAGGACACACAAAGAGTTAGAGGGGGAGAATATATGGTTAATATATATATATAGGTGACCACTTTTTGGTTGTGAACGTGAGGACAACCGAGAGCGCGACACGTGGCGGATGACTAGGCGCGATTCATGGGAGGACATTGAATTAAAGAGGGGGACCACACTCAAAGTCGCCACGTGTCGCGCTCTCGGTTGTCCTCACGTTCACAACCAAAAAGTGGTTCACATTTGAACTTTCCTCTATATATATATATAGAGAGAGGAAAGTTCAAATGTGAACCACTTTTTGGTTGTGAACGTGAGGACAGCCGAGAGCGCAACACGTGGCGGAGACTAGTCAATAAAGGCGGCTTTGAGTGTGGTCCCCCCTTTAATTCAATGCTCTCCCATGAATCACGCCTAGTCATCCACCACGTGTCATACTCTCGGTTGTCCTCACGTTCACAACCAAAAAGTGGTTCACATTTGAACCCACCCCTATATATATATAGTATCCATCCTCTAAAACATTATGTGTAGAGGAAGTTTTATACAAAACTTGCAAGTGTTATGAAGCGTGCAAACTAATCTTAACTATAAATTTGGTCTGTCTTAGAGCTATAAATGAACTGAACGAACATGAATGGAGGTTTATTCGATCATTTCGTTTAACTTAACCAAACAAACAAACACGAATGGTAAACGAACGAAATATTTTGTGTTCATGTTCATTCATTATGAAATTTTGTTTGTTCGTGTTCGTTTATGCTCATTCATTAAGGGTTAAACGAAGTTAAGTGAATAAATGAACGAACTTAAACGAACAACTTAAATGAATAAAATAACCAACAATAGCAATAATCATCATTTTATTTTTAAAAAATAACCATAACAAAATGAAAAATCGGATTAATTTAGGAGGTATAAAAAAAAGAATTATAAAAATTAATCTACTTGATGATTTATAAAAAAAGTTATAAAAGAACTATAAAATATTAATTTCATATTATATAAACATGCTTATACATATAAACGAACATTAATGAACATAAATAAACGAACATAAATGAACAAGCGGAGTCATTGTTCATGTTCGTTCAATTTAACTAAACGAACATTTGGTGGTTTTTACGGATTTGGTCCCTAGATCATAATACAATTTGTCCTAGGTATGCATTTTCTTCCGTATGCATTCTTTCGAATTGGTCCTCCAGCCTAACGTCCATTTAATAAATTTGTGCATACTATAACGACCAAATCCAACAAAAAATGCATACCTCAGAGACCAAATCAAAAACAAATCGCATATAATAGGGACCAAATCCAACATAAAATGCATACCACAAGGACCAAATCCCTAATTAATGAAGTCTAGGGACCAAATCCGTAAAACCACCAAACCCCAGGGACCAAATCCATAATTTACTCATTATTAATAAACAAGAGTAAAATAAAAATTTGGTCCATGTTTACCAAAAGTCTTGCTTTTGGACCCTACAGTTTAAAAAATATACATTAACCATCCGAATATGCGATTTAGTCCAATTTTGGCCCCAGCCGTTAAATAAAGTCGTTAGTTTGATGTTTCTCTATTTTTTTTTCTTGTTTTTGCTTTAAGAATAACCACATGGACCAAAAGTGTAATTACTCTATATATATACAAACACACTTCTTCATATTCATCTTCATCATCCATTACCACCACACACCACTACCACCACCCACCTTCATCACCACCGACCTGCCGCCTACCTCCACCACCCTTCTTCATACTCATCATCCACTACCACCACCACCACCACCCACCTGCTGCCTACCTCCACCACCCTTCTTCACCTTCATCACCACCACCACCATCCAGACCACCAGCACACCACACCATCCAGATCTTACCCCAACCATCGTCGTATATGTATTAAGACCACCACCACCACCACACCGTCCTGGTCGAAGAGTGAAAGGGTATCGGCGTCGGATTCTTTCAGAGATCTAATCTGGTCCTCTAAAACGCAAATCTGGCATCGTCGTACCTGATTTTGAATCCAGCGTCGTACCTGAATTTGAATCTGGCATCATCGTCGTACAGATCTGGTGGTGGGTAGTGGTAGTGATGCGTGGTGGATGATGACGATGAATATGAAGATGAAAAAGAGTGGTGGAGGTAGGCGGCAGGTGGGTGGTGGTAGTAGATGTGAAGATGAAGATGAAGAAGGTTGGTGGAGGTAGGCGGCAGGTCGGTGGTGATGAAGGTGGGTGGTGGTAGTGGATGATGAAGATGAAGATGAAGAAGTGTGCTTGTGTATATATATAGAGTAATTGCACTTTTGGTCCCTTATTCTTAAAGCAAAAACAAGAAAAGATAAAGAAAGATCAAACTAACTGTGTTATTTAACGGCTGTTAGCCTTAAAGACCAAAATTAGACCAAATCGCATATTCGAATGGCTAATGTGTATTTTTTAAATTGTAGGGACCAAAAGTGAGTCTTTTAGTAAACCACATGGACCAAATTTGTATTTTACTCAATAAACAAACTTTCCGTCAAACAGTTCATGAGCGGTTTATTGAACATTCGGTTCATTTACAACCCTAAACTCTATCCATTATTTGATTTTATAAATATTTAAATTTTTTGTTAGCTAATTTAAAGGAATGATCACAATAAATAAACTCTATCATCTTATATAAAATATCTCAATAATAATAAATGAATTATCCCTTATATCAATTTACAAAAGGAAATGAATAGTAAACATATATAGTAAAATACAATTTTGGTCCCTATGGTTTGATTTAGAGTAAAGTATGAAAGGGAAATCAACAGTAAACATATTTAGTAAAATACAATTTTGGTCCCTATAGTTTGATTTAGAAGTATGAAAGGGAAATGAATAGTAAACATATATAGTAAAATACAATTTTGGTCCCTATAGTTTGATTTAGAGTAAAGTATGAATTATAAAGGGAAGTAAATAGTAAACATATATAGTAAAGTACAATTTTGGTCCCTATAGTTTGATATGGAGTAAAGTATGAATTTGATCCTTATAGTTTGATATTTAGAGTGTTTTTAGTCATTAATTTTTAAAAACTGTTTTTTTCATTCTTATTTTATTTTATTCCATTTTCATCTCTCCATCCAACTTTGTTAAATTAAGTTTGTTAACTCAACCAAAAAAATGTTTGATTAAATTACATATTTGGTTCTTATAGTATACCATCTTTATATTTTTTTATTCTCATATTACATAATTCAGATATTGCTACTTTTATTTTATTTATATGTTTTATTACGACATTTTGTTTTATTAGTTAATTATAAACTATTATAACTTTAATGAAAAATAATCAAGTAATTTCATTAAACTATTGATAAGTACATGATATTTTTGTCAAAGCTTTAGGTTAAAATCTCTTAAAACTAATATTTTTAATTTACTTTAAATAACCATTGACATATACCCTTCCCCTCCCCCCCCCCCCCCCCGGGCAGCACACACATACACACACACACACATATTATCTACATGCTAACTGTCACGTAAAATCTCTTTTTGATTGTAAGTATATAGTTAAATTCACAACACAATGCATGAAGTTCGTCATACAAATCCATATAAATCTATTTTACTACTAATGATAAATCTATCACAATTTATAACCCGGTGCGAAGCCCGGGCTCGTAATAACTAGTTCTTATCATTTCTCAAAAGTTTCTCAAACTATTTTCTATATAAAGCTTGCATTGTTTATAATATTGTCATGCTTTGCATTTGAAATTCCTTCCTATCTATATATAATAAATAAGTAAATAACTAACCACTAACATATCATGTATCATCTTTTAAAGAGTCGATTTCAGTATTTTTCCACCTAAACATGTATATCTAGACACAGTTTAGATTATTAGTTCAATTAACACACTCATACCCTATTAATCCAAATTTTTAAATTTATACGTTACCTTTACTACTCTTATAATTAGGTATGTTGTTTATTTTTTAATTCTTTGCTTTTTATTTTTCATTTAAGTTTTTATCATATAAACATAAATAAACTATACGAACTAAGATGCATTACAAAAAACATTTCTACCTTTTAAAAATTACACTCTGTTTAAATTGATTCGCCAATACCTTCGAAATAAACCCAATATTAAATATTTTTATATAATTATGTTATTAAATAATATAAATATATATGAATTAATGTAAGTATATGTCTTACATTTTCATCTTTTATTTTACACTCTTATCATACTGTAAAAAAATTACTAAAACATTTCTTTTTATTTTGCAAACTATATCATTATAATTATCTCATTAATTCTTTCAAAACAAGTTCGTTATTAAATATTTTTTTAATTCAAATGAGAATTGCTAAAAATTGGATAAGCAGAGAAACAATCTTAGCCGTCTATTTGGTCAAAAATTACGGCTTTGACTGCTAAGCACCAGATAAAATCTCGTACGGGCTGTAGCGCATGGAATGACATTTTTGTAAATTTTACAAATAGTCGACAAACAAATTAATATATGGTAATTCATATATGAACGTATATGAATTACACAGATTTATATATGAACCCGTTACGGCTTTGACTGCTAAGCACCAGATAAAATCTCGTACGGGCTGTAGCGCATGGAATGACATTTTTGTAAATTTTACAAATAGTCGACAAACAAATTAATATATGGTAATTCATATATGAACGTATATGAATTACACAGATTTTATATATGAACCCGTTTTTGGCCTATTTGTAACAATTACGAAAATACTTCTCGATCTTGCGCGTACATGCGAATT